>KQ986739.1:109749-123909 GCA_001598015.1 Dorcoceras hygrometricum
TGATAACCAGAGCGCAAGTCAATCTTCGAGTAGACAACCGATCCCTGCAACTGATCGAACAAGTCATCAATCCTCGGCAAAGGATACTTGTTCTTCACTGTCGCCTTATTCAACTGTCGGAAGCCCACACACATCCTCATAGTGCCATCTTTCTTTTTCACGAAAATAATCGGAGCTCCCCAAAGCGACATGCTCGGTCTAATGAAGCCTTTCTCCAAGAGATCACTCAACTGTTCCTTCAGCTCTTTCAACTCTGCGGGCGCCAACCGGTAAGGAGCTCTAGAAATCGGGGCGGTACCGGGCACCAACTCAATACTGAAGTCGATCTCACGTCGAGGGGGGAATCCAGGAATCTTATCTGGAAACACGTCGGGAAACTCTCGAACGACGGGGATGTCGCGCAACTCTAATCGCTGCTCCTGGGAACTATCAAGTGCGTAGATCATGAATCCTGCATTACCTAGCGATAGCAGGCTAAACATCTCCATAGCGAACACTAGGGGAATCTTCGACCTCGAATCCATGCCGTAGAAATCCCACCTCTCACCCGTATCAGGGCGAAATCTCACCACACCATGGAAGCAATCAACAGTAGCCTTATAGCTGGATAATACGTCCATTCCCAAGATACAATCGAAATCTCTAATCCCCAAAAAATTCAAATTGGTCACCAAAACATGCTCATCAAACCTAATCAGGAAATCTACTACTACCTCTCACACCAGCAGGAGTAGACACGGAAACAACATCACACAGTGGGGAAGAACTCAACCCACGCTCAAACACAAACATCTCAGATATAAAAGAGTGTGATGCACCAGTGTCAAACAAGACTCTCGCAGGATAATCATAAATAGAGCATGTACCTCTAATCACCATGCCTGGCGTCTCCTCGACAAGATCCATCGTCAAGGCATTTGCCTGCGCCTGTTGGGGAATCTGAAACTGGGGTCGGGAAGGTCCTCCAAAACGTGATGGCTCACGAGGCTGAAATCTGGATCGCTGGGACTGCGCAAAAGGTTGCTGTCGTTGCGAAGAACCACTAGCGGAACCCTGCTGCGACTGACCAGGAGACCGCCCTCCAATCGAAGGACACGCTCTAGCGAAATGTCCCGGCTGACCACAAATATGGCAGAGTCCTCTAACTCCACGACACTGCGAAGCCTCATGTCTCCCTCTGCACTGACTACAAAATCCGCCGCCAGAACCACTACCTGAACCACTGCCAGAACCAGAGCTCACGGAACCAGAGGAACTCGAATGGCCCTTCTTCTTGAATTGCTTCCCTTGTGGTCGGAACTGTTGGTGACTCGACTGCTGTGACCCCTGAGGAGATTGATACGACTGCGACACCGCCTGAGCTGGCTGAGAAGCACGCGCGGTCGTCTGATGCACTGGAGCCTCGAGATCCATCAAACTCTCTTCAATATCAACCGCATTTTTCACAGCTTCCATGAAGGTCACCGGGGACCCAGACAGCATCATCCGATAAAGATCAGGTCTCAACCCTTTCAAGAACTTGTTACCCTTCGTTCGCTCTTGGTTCGCCACAGCTGGCATGTACACTAGAAGCACAGAAAACCGCCTCGCATACTCGGCCACACGCATGTCACCCTGCTTCAGGTTATCAAACTCACGCTCTCGGCTGGCGAAATAGGACTCTAGAGTGTATTCCTGTCGAAAAGCCTCATAGAAACCATCCCAGGTGAGCACCGTCCCACTATCTCGAAGCATCCTAGAAGTGCCTCTCCACCAGCGCTGCGCGTCATCCCTCAACTGCAGCACTGCCAACTTCAGTCTCTTTTCCGGAGCGTACTCTAAGGTATCGAATAACTCCTCCATCTGAACGAGCCACGCCTCGGCCCTAGCACCACCCTCAGTACCGGAAAACGTAGGTGGGTTCGTCCACTGAAATCGGGCTAAGACCAACTCCATCTCACCTATCTGCCTAGTGACGTCCTCAACCTGAGCGTCGTCATCACTACCTGCTCTAAACCCCTCCACGGAACGTCTAGTCCTCCTACCTCCTTCTCGTCTCGGCGGCATCTAAACAAGCCTAGAGGTAAGATCTCACAGCAGATAAAATAACAAGACAGATTAACACATAATAAGCGCATAAACACGGAAGCTTAAAATCAGGGCTTAAAAATTTTCGAAATACAATGGGCCTGAACTCAAATCATACATTCAAAATATTGATAATCAAAATATGAGTTAACTCAAACTCATACGCAACAGGTAATAACATATCTCAAATCAAGTACAGATCCCCAATACATGATAACATGGGGCATCCCCGGCTCAATAAATATCATACATATATAACTGGGACTCAAGGATGCGGGGATCTACCAGCTGGCGCTCCACTCGGTCCAGCCTGGTTTCCTGTATTTCCTGCAAATGGGCAACACAGACCCAAACAAAACAAAAGCAGGAAACAAGTAAGAGGTCAAGCCTCAGTACGAAGAGCTATCAAAGCAGATAAACATGCAACATGCTATAAATAAATGCTATGAATGCATGAGGGCTGCCAAGGAAATCATTCAGCTAGGCCAGTGTATCAACCGGCAAAACATATCAGGTCGTCTCTATACCACGGCCAATCAAGCGGGAAATCATCGGTCCATGATCATCGGGGCCCGTCAGCCCATCACAGCTCGGCGGTAAACACTCATATCCAGTAGTCACCGCTCCGATGATAGCGTTGGACTGGTGCACAACACATCTGTTGGCCAGCTCCAACGTGGCTCGGGTCGTCAATCAAATCTGTCAAAGCCCAATATGTATGCATGTATGCCAATCAATATCAATGCTCAATGCATACAGCTCATAATACGTGAAACAGGAACATAATTAAATTAATCAATTAAATTCAATTTCCAGATTCACGCAAATCACAAGACAGTCATATCACGAATCCATAGCATGAAATATACGCACGTTCATGCGCAAACTGCTAAGGGCTGCTCGATTCGTACCTTTCCTCCTCAATTACCTAACAGATTTCTCAACAGGGCACGGCAATCACACGGCCTGTGGAAGCAGATTTCTCCTGGCTTTGCAATACACGGCAGAATGCTTTCTGTGAAATCTGTTACAGGTACTCAATATCTTAGCTCAATTCTGCTACACAATTAAGTTAATCCTACGGCCAGAAGTATACTTCAATCCCACACTTCTAAGCAGGCATTAACTACTAAAAACCGAGCTCAAACTACAAGAAATGCTCACCCAAAAGCTCAAAAGAAACGA
Source organism: Dorcoceras hygrometricum (assembly GCA_001598015.1). NCBI lineage: Eukaryota > Viridiplantae > Streptophyta > Magnoliopsida > Lamiales > Gesneriaceae > Dorcoceras > Dorcoceras hygrometricum. Next base: position 113,002 of record KQ986739.1, read on the forward strand.
CGGCAGAATCTGCTCAACGAAACCAGCAACTCACGAACGAGCAGGGCCTTCGGGATTTCTCAACTCGTTGCTCTTAGCTTCCAAACTAGTATCAATCGAAAGAGCATGTTGCAAAGAGTCCAGCTCCACTAAGAACGTCAAAAACAGAGGCTGGAAACGACGGGAAAATGGCGATAGAAAATGTCGGTGAACAGTAGTTCGACGAAGGTTGGGGAAAGAGGAGATAAGAAATATCTGGTTCTCAATAATCCTAAGTGTCGAACGACACTTCCATTTATAATCTCCCAAATCCAACGTCTGCTGATCATCAATTCAGTCGACAAGACCAGCAGGTATCGACCAGCAGGTACCATCTCTTTCTTTCGTTAAAAACCAGCAGCAAAAACCAAATAAGCATTCGCAAGAAAACACTCCAAAACGACACCGTTCCAACTTATCAAAACGACGTCGTAGCGTTATATCAGCAGGCAGCAGATCTCTTCAAAACAACCAACGACTGGTTCCAGCTGCAACATCCAAAACGCAGCATTTTAACTTAATCAAACGACGTCGCCGCGCCTACACAAACAAATCCAGTCGATGCACTTACAAAACCAGCAGGTGCACAAGGAAAACTCTCGCAGCTGGTTACCACGTGTGTAATAGACGCTTTCACAAAACGACGACGCATGCAAACACCAGCAGTTGCATGTGGGAAACTCCTACTGCTGGTTTCTCACTATGACGCAAGGCACACGCAAGCGTTACTATCAGCAGCTGGTCACTCCTATCTAACACAACTGCTGAATCCCCTAGTCAACACTCAAAAACGTTGACCAACACGTGTCGCTTCCTCAATCATTCTCGTGCCAAAAGCAATATCGGCCAGCAGCAACCCTTCGAAACGAACTAAAACCAGCAGATGCAATGCGTCACGCCTACGTCACCCTACCGATGCCAACACCAGCAGGTAGCTACAGTATCGTTGACCAGCGTTGACTTCACCAAATTTCGCTATTTCTCGTTTCCTATACTAGCGCTGCGACTGATGAATCAGCAGGAACCATATTCCCTTCGTAATTCCCTCAAAAACATGTGATTAATCCCAAATTCAACTCAATTAATCACAAATCTAATTTCACAATCCTCACAAGTTTCGCCATTTTCTTCAAATAATACGTCATATAATAGGGAATGAAGTGAGCAGACTTCGACAATCTGTCAATAAAAACCCACACAGCATCACAAACTAAGCTGGAACGAGGCAAAATCCATAGCTATGTGCTCCCAATTCCATTGGGGCACCTCTAAGCTCTGCAATAAACCACCAAGTCTCATCCTTTTTGCTTTTATTTGTTGACAGTTCAGACAACGCACAACAAACTCAGCAACATCACTCTTCAAACCTGCCCACCACAAGAGCGGCTTCAAGGCATGGTACATCTTTCTTGCACCAGGATGGACACTATGTCTACTACAGTGTGCTTCTCTCAAGATCTCTTCCTTCAAATCAATCAGATTTGGCACTACCAACATGCCACGAAACCTCAAACATCCATCATACGAGACAGTGTAATCCTCCAACTATCCAGCTCTAACCTTCACCTTCAACTCATGGATAGATGGATCTGTTCTCTGAGCTGCTCTAATATTCTCAACAATCTGTGGCTCAACTTGAATGGAAGACACCATGACATAATCCTCACCTCGGTAAAACCGCCAACCTGTAGTGCTTAGATGCTCATGGACCTTCGAAATCTGCAACGAAGCCAGCATCTCCGCCTGAGCCTTCCTACAATGCATCAGCAACTACATTCACTTTTCCAGGCTGATATTGGATCTCACAATCAAAATCTTTCTGCAGCTTCATCCATCTACGCTGTCTCATGTTCAAATCTGACTGAGAAAATAGATACTAAAGGCTTTTGTGGTCTTTGTACACCACAAACTTCTCGCCATACAGGTAGTGGCGCCAAATCTTCAAGGCAAAGACTACTGCTGCCAATTCCAAATCATGAACTGGGTATCGAGTCTCATGCGGTTTCAACTGACGAAAGGCATACGCAATGACTCGACCATTCTGCATCAACAAACAACCCAATCCATTCAATAAAGCATCAGAACACACCACGAAACCACCTGCACCAGACGGCAAAGCTAACACAGGCGCAAAAGTTAGTTCTCTTTGAGCAACTGAAAACTGTTTTCACACTGCTCAGTCCAAACAAATCTCTTATATTTCTTGGTCAAATGCGTCATAGGCTTAGCTATACTAGAAAAGACCTCGACAAAACGTCGATAATAGCTAGCCAAACCCAAGAAACTACTAATCTCTGAAACATTCTTGGGACGCTCCAAGTTAACAACAGCCTCATTACTTGGATCAACAGAAATACGTTCAGCTGAAACGACATGACCCAGAAATACAATCCTGTCCAACCAGAACTCACTCCTGGAAAGCTTAGCATACAGCTGCGAGTCTCGTAAAGTTTGGAGAACCAGCCTCAAATGCTCTTTATGCTGCATCGCAGTCTTCGATTACACCAAAATGTCATCTATAAACACAATCACAAACTGATCGATGAACTCTCGGGACTCGATTCATCAAATCCATGAAAATTGCAGGGGCATTCGTCAAACCAAAAGGCATAACCAAAAACTCATAATGCCCGTATCTCGTACGAAAAGAAGTTTTCGCAACATATTGCTCACGAATTCGCAACTGATGGTACCCCGAACGCAGATCGATCTTCGAATACACGGCTGAACCTTGCAATTGGTCAAACAAATCATCTATCCTTGGCAAAGGGTGCTTCTTCTTCACGTTTTCCTTATTCAGTTGCCGGAAGTCTATACACATCCTCATGGAACCATCCTTCTTCTTAAACAAGATAGGAGCTCCCCACAGCGACATGCTCGGTCGAATAAAACCTTTCTCCAGCAAGTCACTAAGTTGTACCTTCAACTCCCTCAACTAAGATGGCGCTAAACGATGCGGAGTGCGTGAAATCGGAGTTGTACCAGGTACCAACTCAATGCTGAAGTTGATATCCCTCCTCGGGGAAAACCAGGAATCTCCTCCGAAAACACGTCAGGGAAATATCGAGCAACGGGGATATCTCTAAGCTCCACACACGATGAAAGGATGTGTCCATAGCATAGATCATAAATCCAGCGCTCTCCAATGACAACAGGATAAACATCTCCATAGCAGAGACCAAGGGAATCTTCAATCGGGAATCGAGGCCATAGAAATTCCATTTCTCGCCAGACTGGGGCCTAAAATGCACAACGCATGGAAACAATCCACGGTGGCCCTATATATAAACAACACGTCCATTCCCACAATGCAATCAAAATCCCACATCAATAGCCTGATCAAATTCGCTAACAGCACGTTATCACGAAACCTAAGAATGCCATTCAACAAAATCTCCTGGGATTATAGGCTCGCGTCGGCAGGAGTCGCAACAGACAAAACATCACTCAAAGAAGTGGTATGCAAACCATGCTCAACCACAAATGCATCAGAAATAAACGAATGTGATGCTCCTGTATCAAACAATACACGCGCAGGAAAATAAAAAACATAGCAAGTACCTGCGATCACTCCTCCTGGCGTGCCTTCCGCTTGCTCCCTCGTCATGGCATTCACCTGGGCATGATGGGGTCCTGAGAAATGAGGCTGGGAATACTGTCCGAAATGCGAAGGACAAGGCTGCAGAAACGACCTAAACTGCGTCTCCCCTATCCTATACTGTGGAGAAGGAAAAGAACGACCTCGAGACGACCCACCAGAACGACCCTGGGTTGGGGCTACGGCGTGCTGAGATCCAGCCAAAGGACACACTCTCGCAAAGTGTCCATATTGCCCACAATTGTTACACGCGCCCTGCACACCAACAACTGCGCCGTAGGATGCTTTCCTCCACACTAGCCACAAAACTCGGCATTGGAACTACTACTGCTAGAACTGTCGGAACCAGAAGAACTAGAACCCGACTTCTTCTTGAACTGGTGAACACGAGGTCTAAACATGTGGTGTCCAGACTGTGGAGCTGTATGCTGCTGGGATTGCTGCGAAGACTGGGAAGGTTGCACACCCGGAACCATGGCACGGTTACCTTGCACCACTTGTGGCCTAACACGAGACCTATGGTTCTGCAGTCCCTCATCAATATCTATAACCCTGTCCACCGCTTTCGCATAACTTGTCGGTGAACTCGCCAACACCAAAGAATACAGATCCTCATTCAGCCCCTCCAAGAACTTGTTCCTCTTTGCCCTCTCACGACCAGAAACATGCGGAACATACGCAAGAAGAGAAGAAAATCTCCGGGCATACTCTCTTACAGACAAAGTCCCCTGCACTAGGTTATCAAACTCATGCTCCCGGGCGTTAACAAAGGATTCCGGAACGTACTCCTGACAGAAGGCAGTACAAAAGCTATTCCACTTGATCCCTACGCCAGTCTCCTCGAGAGTCCTCGAAGCGCCTCTCCACCAACACTCTGCATTCCTCCTCAGCTTGAAACTCAACCTACGATCGTGATCGTACCTCACACGATCAAAAAAGCCGGTAATGTGCTGCAACCAGGACTCCGAATCGGAACTAGGCTCATCACCGTTAAACGTCTGAGGATTGATCCGCTGAAACCTCGCCATCACAAGTTCCATGTCGTCCACACGGGCTGCCAGCTCATCTACCTCAACCTCAACCTGACTAGCACGTCTACGAAGAGGAATACTATGCTGCACCTCATCATTATGACCCTCGGACTCTTCCAGAATCTGCCCTCTACCTCTACCCCTACGTCTAGGCGTAATCTACGAAGGCACTAAACAATAAGGTCACACAGCAACAAGTATATCATATAGCAAATAGGTCACATAGTCATGCACATGCAACAAGAAATACTGTGCCTAGACTCAAGTGTGATCGAAAGAAATTGAGCTTATCCCAGCTTAAGCTCTAATACCAAAAATGTCAGGCCTCGTGTTCAATCAAAGTAAAACCATATAAAACACAATAGCTAAAGCATTAAAATAGTGGCTTAAGATTTTCGCTTTTGACCTGACTTAGAAAACATAATTTAAAATACACTTATATTCAAAATATTGGTTTTACAACATTCGAAAACCAACTACAACGCGACTCACATACAACCATAGAGTGACTCTATCAACAAACAGATGAGTCTCTCGCTCAACGTAGATACAATACAATATAACGAAAATATCATATGTATCTACTACATATAACTGGGACACTCTATCCACCTCCCGGGGCATTACCAGCTGGATCAACTCCACGACCAGTGGAGAGACCATGAAAACCTGAAAATACACACAGGAAAACAAGACACCAGCCCCAGAGGGACAAGGGGTCAAAGGTACGGAGAGCAACTGAAAAACAGCAGTTAAATAGAAATAGATAAAATGAAAATGCTATGCATGAGAACAAGGCTACAACAGAAAGCAGGGAGCCAAAGGATCTCAAGAACGGCTCAAAGCCAGAATCCAATCAACTGGAAGATAGTGGCCACGGGGTGTGTGAGTATATGGGAGCTACCCACTCGTCTCGACACACGGTACCAGATGCAGAACACATTACTCAACCTGCTGTTGCCCAACTCATGAGATGTGGGAGCTACCCACTCCGCTCATAGTTTCTAACAGATCCAGTAGGGAGATGAGAGTGACGGGAGTTACCCGCTCGGCCTCCAAACAAGCATCCTGGTACACACTGATCAAGACAACAAGGCACGGCTAATAAGATCTGTGCTCAAATGAAAAATGAATGTATGCAATGTAACAGCTTGCAATAAACAACACCACAGAGGAAAGCAATGACAGCACAGAAGCATACACAACAACACACATAATATCCATGCCAAATCCAACGCTGTAAAACAAGCTCACATTCGTACCTTAATTCTGAGCTACAATTACCACAACAGCGGTCCCGAGCAATCAGATCTGAAACCTGCTAAGTCAAATAACAACACTAACTCAGGGACGCAAAGCTCAGATCTACAAACTGGGAGCTACGAACTCAACCAGCTCTGTCCTACGCTTCTAGCTCGACAAACAGCTCTAAACGAAGCGCAAAGTAGGAACTAACACTTACACAACAAGATACCTGAACGGCGGAAGCAAGTCTGCTCAAATGCTAACGACTACACAGGGAAGCTTCCTTCGCGATCTTCTTCCAGCTAATCGCGAGCCTTCAAAAGAGGTATGAGAAGAATCATCCTGGCAAGAGGAGTCCAGCGCTATCACTCTCGCGTCCGTCGGAGCTGTCTACCGTCGGCAATCGAAGGAAATAAGCTTCGATGAACAGTAGCTAGGGTATCGCGACAGGGTAAGGTTACGTGAATATTTCGAAGTGTCAGGCCCCATGCTAATTACTCAAGATAATAGCTCAATTAAGCACATAATCACGGAAGCGTAAAATCGGCTTAAAAATTTTTCGAAATAAAATGGGGCTGAACTCAAAACATACATTCAAAATATTCATAATCAAAATAAGAGTTAACTCAAACTCCAACAAACAGGTAACAACAATATTTAATTCAAAATACAGATCCCCAAATACTATAAAACACAGGGCATCCCCCGGTTCAATACATATCATAAATAAACTGGGACTCAAGAAAACGGGGATCGACCAGCTGAACCTCCACTCTGTCCAGCTCGGTTACCTGAAGATCCTGCAAATGGGTAACACAGACCCAAACAACACAAAGCAAGGAAAACAAATACGAGGTCAAGCCTCAGTACGAAGATATCTAAATAAACAGCAACTCATAAACATGCAGTATCTAAAGTCATGAGATGCATGAGGCTATCAAGAGAAATCGGATATCAAGACCAGTAAATCAACTGGCAATCACATATGTCGAGCCTCTATACCACGTACAGCAATTCAGTCGATGAAAATCATCGGTCCGTGACATTCAGGTCCCGTCAGCCCATCACAGCTCGGTATTAGACGCTCGAATCCGGCAGTCACCACTCCGATGATAGCGTTGGACTATTCAGGCACAACACATCAGTTGGCCAGTCACAACGTGGCTCTAATCTCGGGTCATCAATCAATCCATCTTGCTCAAGATGTATGCATGAATGCCAAGAAATTCATATCTGATTTCTACATGCATAACATATGTAAACAGCACATAAAAATCAATAATTCAGGCAGTTCACATAATTCCCGCTACCAAATTCACGGCAGGGACTCCCTGGAACTCAAATCCAAAATCACACAACACCCAAAGAACGCTCCGTCAGATTTCTCCAGAAATATTCGCACACTAGCAGCTTCACGTTCTAATTCACAAGTCCTCTAATGGTTAACAATCGAAAGAGCAAGTCTCAAGGATTCTAGTGCCACCAAAATTGCTCAAATAATCGGCGGAGAACGGCGACAATCTACGGAAATTAAATCACGGTGAACAGTGGCTAATAGAGGGTTGAAGAGAGAGATAAGAAATATCGGGTTCAGAATAATTCTAAGTGTCAATCAACACTTATATATATATCTCTCAATTCACCAGCTGCTGCTCACCAAAATCAGCAGACATCGTAACAGCAGGTATCTTACGACTGGTATTCACATTCTCTATAACAAAACCAGCCACAAACTACCATTCGCAAAATAATACCAAAACAATACCAAAACGACATCGTAGCAACTAAATAAAATGACGCCGCAGCGCTACACCAGCTGACAACAGATTCCTCTAAATAACCATCGACTGGTTGCGCTAAATCAATCAAACGATGACGTATGAAGGCTCCCGCTAACTAAAGCAAAACGACGTCGCACAGGATACGTCATCATATCTGCCAACAGATACCTCGCGACTGGTACCAGGAGCAACGCCAAAAAGCAGTGTTTCTACTTAATCAAACGACGTCCCTTATCATCTGTGACTGGTTCTTCAAATCAACAGCTGGTCACCCAGTCGCAACACCTCTCTCACAATGTAACTACTGATCAACGCTGTCAACAGAAGTCAATGCCAAAATGTTGACCAACACGTGTCGCACTCTCGCTAACTCTAGCGCTAAAGACAAATAATACCAACAGCAACCTTTTCTTACGCACACTTGCTGCCAGCAGATAACATTCCAAGCGCTGCGACTGGAAAACGAAATGACGGCGTATTTCCCATACGCTATAGTACCATTGACTCGCGTTGACTTCTTAGATTCGCAATGACTGATTTCTTTACACTTAGAGAAATTCGACAACTCAAAATCACGCGACTAATCCTTCAAAACTGATTAATCACAAATTCGAGTTTCTCAATCCTCACACGAAGTGTCGGGAAACAAAGTCTTCTTATACCACTTAAGTTCCCCAAATCTGATGAACAGTAACCACCAATAAAACCTGCTCAAAGCTGTTCCCAACTCAGATCTGAGTAACACTCCAGATCTGGATCTTACGCTAACACAACGCGCTATTACCAAACGACGCCGCAAGACAAGTCAAATAACTAATACACGCGTCTCTCAAAATGGCATCATACTGAAGTCCCCTGTTCCTACTGGACACGTCATCCCATTAACACCAAATCTGCTATCGCTAAACGGCATCACTGTTAGAGTAGATGCCCAACTAGCCAAGTTGTGGCGTGTGGGGTTATAGACTCTTGTATGAAACAGTCTTTATATATGATATTCACATTCTTTTATATGGCGTTCTTTACTTTCATTATGGGTGTAATGATTTACAATTGTGTTGAGTAAAGACCTAGAATACACTTAAGCGTATGTTAGATGTGATAGTCGGTATGACGGCTATCATGAAACACATCTAATAGTCACTGTGCATTCTGAACATGTTCCTAGTCGATTGGGCCGTCAAAATGAGGATAAGGCCGCCCGAGTTCGAGACTAGTATCTGCGATGCGAAGTACCATGTTTCATTGGTAGGGAGCATTGTGATGTTCTGAGCATGCAGATAGATAGTGACCTGGTGATCTATCGAACTACCCTCGTTCGGACTTTCCAAGTGGTTACCATTTGTCGAGTGGATAAGTCCGAGGTCTTGGTTGTACTGATTAGTCCTCACGACTCGAAACGTCATTGAGACTCTACATTATACGCGTCTCACTTTGACCTGTTTGCGAGACTAGTATCTGCGATGCGAAGTACCATGTTTCATTGGTAGGGAGCATTGTGATGTTCTGAGCATGCAGATAGATAGTGACCTGGTGATCTATCGAACTACCCTCGTTCGGACTTTCCAAGTGGTTACCATTTGTCGAGTGGATAAGTCCGAGGTCTTGGTTGTACTGATTAGTCCTCACGACTCGAAACGTCATTGAGACTCTACATTATACGCGTCTCACTTTGACCTGTTTGCCGACTCACTTGGGGTCATAAGGCGTCGGGATTGGGTGAGACCCCGATGCATGTAGGAGTCGATGCATCGTTGTCGAGGATTCACCGCTCGTAGACATGTGTGGATATCCTATGGTATCTGAGGGGATAATAGTGTATAAATCTCTGGCCAGAGTACTAGAAGTGTTTTAGGTAAATGTGTTTACCTAGTTACACTCGCGATGTCACTATTCGATCTCCAAGATGTATGCGTAGCTATTGGATCTCTAGCGACTCTCGATTTACCAATGATCGTTGATCTGATCGGGATATATGGATTGAAAGGACCGTACTGTACGCTAACCACGACCAACTGGTTCTTGCAGGCACTATCAGTGATACCTAGGGGATCATGGGGCGATGTTGCTAGACGCTTTACCATGATCCGTTGGGCAGGTCCGGAATTGTGATTCCGGAGCCACAATGGTTTTGGGCCCACGGCTAGCTGTATCCCTGAACCATTGAGGGTCACACAAGTACTATATTCGAGATTCCCGCATGGATACTCAGCTCAATGTGTTAAGCACGAGAAGAGGATTTTGGGGAGTGCGACTTCCTAAAAGTCAACTCGGGTCAAATCGAGATTTCCCGAGGCTGAGGGGCAAAACGGTCATTTTTCACTGGGGTTCTGAAAAATGGTTTTTCAGATCATTGTATTCAGTTTTGGAAACTGAGTCGATCCATCCGATCTGATCGGTGATCGGAGTTACGATGAAGTCTCGGTGATGGGGATGAACCGAATGTTCATCCGTTGGGCCGGATCCAAACCCATCACCAAGTCTTTTTAATATAGCCTTAGACCTAATCAAACATAACTCATGCACTAAACCCTAAGCCTAATCTCATATGCCGCCACCCCTCCTCTCCTCTATAGTCGCCGCCGCCGCCGCCCACCGTGCGCCGCCGCCGCCGCAGCCCGTCTTCGCCGGAAAATCGTTTCCGGGCCAATTCGACGAGGAGAATCCGTTCGTGCTGATCTCTTCAGTCCTTCTAGTGCAGGCTGACGAAGGAGTCTCGTTTCTGGTCATGGACCGGATTGGCGATATCTACCGTAGTCTACCGAGAAGAGCCGACGTTATTGTAACTACGGTTGGAGCCAGGCACAAGTGCCACCAAGGTAGTGGTTTTGAACCCCCTATGTATGTAGATAATTGTTATTGAATTTTCGTATTGATCGTCTCCCGGCAGTTTATTCTATGTTCTTCCGCTGCCTCGCCGGGGGGCGGATCCGGATCCCCAATAGTGGTATCAGAGCCAGTGTTTTTCGGATCTGATCATACGAATTGCCTGAATTGTATCTAACATTGAATTTCAGATCAAGACGGCCGAAATATCGTCGCACATCGACCGCCCAGCGCCGCCGCATGCGGCGGCGCCACGACGAGCGCCACCGCACGCGCTGGCCGTGCGCTTGTCGCGTGAGTGGCGGCCGAAGCTTGCGCGCCCGTCGCGCATCGTAAGCGATGCGTCGCGAGCCTGGACGAGCGCCGCTGCGCACCTGTTCGAGCGCCGCTGCGCGAGTGGCGGCCGGAG
>KQ986739.1:145336-157639 GCA_001598015.1 Dorcoceras hygrometricum
CTGCCTTGAGTTATGTTGAATATCCAGTTCAGATTCTGGATAGGAAGGAGAAGCAGTTGAGGAACAAAGTAGTTCTGTTGGTGATGGTCCAATGGAGCAAGCATGGCAGAGAAGAAGCAACTTGGGAACCAGAAGAGAAGATGCAGCGTGAGTGGCCGCATCTGTTTGAGTAGATTGTTGTTTTAGATTTCAGTTCTGGTTGTGTTTACCCTAGTTGATATTTGTTGATTACCCAGTTATCTTGAACTCTTGGGTTTGTATCAGATGAATTTCTGTTTTGATTTCTGTTGTTGTGACGAATTGATTGAATTTTCCCTAAGTTTGCCTTTGATTTCAAGGATGAAATCTCTTAAGGTGGGGAGAATGTGAGGATTGAGAAATTCGAATAGTGATTAATCAGTTTCGTGACTCATTTACCTCGGTCGAGTAGGGGATGCGATGCAATTTGCGTGGTTATTGATAGACTTTCGAAGTCAGCCCATTTCATTCCCTATGACGTGAGGTGTTCGATGAAGAAAATGGCGAAGCTGTATATCGACCATGTGGTTAGATTGCATGGAGTTCCTGTTTCGATAGTATCCGATAGAGATCCGAGATTCACTTCCCGATTTTGGAAGAGCTTGCAGGCAGCGATGAGTTCGAGATTGGCTATGAGTACAGCCTATCACCCACAGACAAATGGTCAGTCTGAGCGGACAATCCAGACTTTAGAGGATATGCTGCGAGCGGTTGTGATGGATTTCAGTGGTGGCTGGCAGGATTCGTTGTCCTTGGTTGAGTTTTCGTATAATAACAGCTACCAGGTGACTATTGGAATGGCTCCATTTGAGGAGTTGTATGGTCGAAAATGCAGATCTCCGATTTGTTGGGAAGAAGTTGGTGAGAGACAGCTTTCTACCCTGAATTTGTGCAGCATATGAAAGACCAGATTGATTTGATTCGGAGTAATGAAGGCTGCAAAAGATAGATTTACTAGCTATGCTAACCGAAGGCGTCGACCGTTAGAATTTGAGGTTGGCGATCGGGTATTTCTCAAAGTTTCTCCTTTCAAGAGCATGATGAGATTCAGATTCAAAGGTAAATTAGCTCCCAGATTCGTTGGTCCTTTCGAGATTATCGAGCGGATTGGATAGTTGGCTTATCGATTGAGGCTGCCTGAAGAGTTAGCCGCGATGCATGAAGTTTTTCATGTGTCAATATTGAGAAAATATGAGCCAGATCCATCCCATGTGTTGAGAACCGATGAAGTTGAGCTGGATTCTGCCTTGAGTTATGTTGAATATCTAGTGCAGATTCTGGATAGGAAGGAGAAGTAGCTGAGAAACAAAGTAGTCCTGTTGGTGATGGTCCAATGGAGCAAGCATGGCAGAGAAGAAGCAACTTGGGAACCAGAAGAGAAGATGCAGCGTGAGTGGCCGCATCTGTTTGAGTAGATTGTTGTTTTAGATTTCAGTTCTGGTTGTGTTTACCCTAGTTGATATTTGTTGATTACCCAGTTATCTTGAACTCTTGGGTTTGTATCAGATGAATTTCTGTTTTGATTTCTGTTGTTGTGACGAATTGATTGAATTTTCCCTAAGTTTGCCTTTGATTTCAAGGATGAAATCTCTTAAGGTGGGGAGAATGTGAGGATTGAGAAATTCGAATAGTGATTAATCAGTTTTGAAGGATTTATCACGGGATTTTGAGTTGTCGAATTTCTCTAAGTGTTAAGAAGCAGACGTAGCGAATTTTGGCGAAGTCTGGTAGCAGCATGTTCCTGTAGCTCACGTCTGGTTTACTGTAGCTCTTGCCTGGTGAGTTTTGGAAATCAGTAGAGATGACGTGAGCGTGACGTCGTTGCGTCTAGCAGTAGTTGTGCTTGTGATGGTTGCTGCTGGCAGCAGGCGCGAAATTTTGAGAGATGTGTTGCGACTGGGTGACCAGCTGTTGGTTTGAGGAACCAGTCGTGGGAGCAACGCGATGTCCTTTTGATAAGTTGAAACGCTGCATTTTGGTTGCGTCTGAATTGTTTAGCGTAACCAGCTGTTGGTTTTTCGTAGGGAATTTGGTACCAGCTGGTGGAGCGATACGACATCGTTTCGATTAGTTGGTGCGGCGTCGTTTTGGGTGTGCAAAGAGAAATGCAATGACTGGTTGTTGCGACTGGTTTTGTTGAAAGCAAAAGCTGGTTATTATTATAAGATTTCTACTGTAGCATTTCTCAACGACTGAATTAGAGGAACAGCAGCTGGTGGATTGAGAGATATATAGATAAGTGTTGATCGACACTTAGGATATTTTCGAACCCGATATATCTTATCTCCATTCTTTGAAACCCTCGATAGCTACTGTTCATCGTGACCTATTGCCGCCGTTCTCCGCCGATGATTAGAGCGATTTTGGTGGCGCTGGAATCCCTGAGACTTGCTCTTTCGATTGTTGCCCATTTGAAGCTGTGGAACGACCTTGGAGAAGATTTCGAAGTTGCTGATTTCTTCGTACTGTGGAACCCATTAGTTCTTCTGCTAGTTTCAGCTTTTGGGTAAGATTTTCCTACCGATTCTAAGCTTAGTATTTGCTGCGAGTACTTTGTTTAGAGGTAGAACCGGAGTTAGGTATTAGACTGTAGGAAATGTCGAGATTTGAGTTAGACATGATTTGATTGATGAGTTTCCCTAGAATATAGAGGTTTGGGTGCTCTCCGGCCGTAATCGCAGTAGCAGGAGGAAGCTGATTTGCTTCAGTTACTTGTGCCGTGCCTTTGGAATTCTGTTGAGGTAGAATTCAGAAGATTGAGGTACGAATTGAGCAGATTTAGCAGCTTGAGCGTGAACATGGCTGTAATTGATGTTGTGATGATTTGCTGATATGATTCTTTGAATTACGTGATACAGCTTGTTACATTGATTGAGTTACATTCTGTTTTCACGTATTGAACTGTATGCATTTTGAATTGAATATTGAATTGGCATACATGCATACATCTTGAGCCTGATTGATAGATTGATTGATGACCTGATTTGAGAGCCACATTGTGACTGGCCGACTGACTTGTTGTGCCTGAGAAGTCCAACGCTATCATCGGAGTGGTGACCAACTGATTTGTTGGTCTGAATACCACCGAGCTGTGATGAGCTGACGGGCTCTAAAGATCACGGACCGATGATTTCCCCGGTTGATACACCGTGCGTGGTATAGAGGCTGGACTGATTGATTTTCCAGTTGATACACTGGTCTAGCTATCCGATCTTTGATATCCCTCATGCATTTCATAACATTGATTATAGCATGTTGCATGATTAGCTGTTTGATAGCTCTTCGTACTGAGGCTTGACCTCTATTTGTTTTTCTGCTTTTTGTGTTGTTTGGGTCTGTGTTACACACTTGCAGGATCTTCAGGTAACCAAGCTGGACAGAGTGGAGGTTCAGCTGGTCGATCCCCACTCCCATGAGTCCCAGTTATTTTATTTATGTATCGAACCCGGGGGATGCCCCGTGTCGTATGTATTTTGGGGATCTGTATTTGAATTGATAATTGTGTTACTGTTTTATATGAGTTTGAGTCAACTCGTATTTTGATTATGAATATTTTGAATGATGTTTTAAGTTCAGGCCCAATTATATTTCGAAAATTTTTAAGCCCGATTTTTACGCTTCCGTGTTTATGTGCTTAGTTGTGCTATTATCTTCAGTAATTAGCACGGGGCCTGACAGCTCATCTTCTACAACTTTCTGCAATCTTCCAATTGTAAGATTTTAAAGTTTATACTAGTTTCAATTCAAGTTTCTATCACTTGTTTTGTTTTACTTTAAGTGTTTTACTTTAAGTTTTATGATCCTGTATTGTTTTTGGTATCAGAGCCAAAGATCAGAATGAAATCTAACTAAATGTTCTTTGGATTCTACCCGTTGTTTAAGTATACCGCCATAACCTATGTTAGAGGCATCGGTTTCTACGATCATGAAAGCTACGGGATTGGGTATGCCTAAACATGGTAATGTTTTGACTTTGGACTTTATATTTTGAACTATACTTGTAACGACCCGTACTTTTCTTAGAAGAATTTAGAAGTTTTGGGGTTCCATTGAAAGTCATAAAGATTTCAAACATCCAAAATAAAGGATCGCTTCTAACTTATTGGATTGAAACGAGAATCAAATCCCATAATTAAAAGGCGCGGAAATAGAAATCTGGTAAATTAAACAAAATGGTTACATTTGTTCATAATGAAGTCTGGAAACAGATTTCTTACAAAATAACTAAACTAGAAATCTGTTGTGATTTAAACCAACTGCAAAGGTTCGGTACAATACTGTATAACACAAAAAGGAAAACGTGAAATCTGGAACCAAAAGAAACGCTGAAATCTGATGTCCACGATAAACACCTCCTTCCATTCTGTTCAGCTCTCTCTAGCTCCTATTTTCTCATTACCTGCACTCAATGAAAACTAGTGAGCCAAAGGCCCAGCAGGTAAAGTCTGGAAATAACGAAAGCAAATCATACAATCGTTCACTAGCTAATACATACTGGATTCTGAAACTTTGAATACACTTAAGAACAAACATGCGTAAAACATAACTGTGAAATCTGAAATTAAATGAAAGCATAAAACATGAATCAATTCTGAAAACATTTTCTTTAAGCATACGTTAGAGCTGTGATTAAAGTCACACTTGTGCTCTTCATTCACTTTCTAAAATTATGACAACACTTTAAACATTTGGTCCATTTCGTTTGATCAAACTCCTGATATTAGTCTTAGCACTATGGCTCATTGTTGAAGGGGTATATAGATCCGTCGATCCATAATCCTGATCCTTCCTTGGCTTTTTAAGGGGTATACAGTTCGTCAACCGTAATCCTAATCCTTCCTGGGTACCCTTTTTGTTGTCACAACTTAAAACATTTCTTAAAACCTTCTTCTCTTTCTTCTTTCGTGAAATCTGTTTTCTTTCTCTTAAACGTTTACTGGTTTTCTCTTGTCTAATGATGTTCTGGAACTGTAAAGAATTTCTCTGTAAAGCTTGCGAAAATGAAAACTGAACAAAAATACTACTTGAATCTGTCAATTAAATCGAATAAATCTTTGAATTGATTCAGAAATGAATGAGGAATCTGAATCTATTCTTTCTGTCTCAATCGAAGAAGTATTGAAGAAGTAAAGGATGAAATCAGTTTTAAATGAACAGTAGAAATCTGAATCATATAGATGTATCTCAATGAAGAAGAAATAAAACAGATCTCTGTTGGTCAACCAGATGTCAACGCAACTTATACATGACGTCACCAGATCTTACCCAACTAAACGAGTAATTCAGATGTCATACTACTAATGAATAAACCAGATGTCACCTAATGAGACTGTTCCCACCAGATGTCAAAGGTCAATTCAGAAGTCAACAATTTATAAAGGAATCTGCCCTATACCAGACCTCAGATATAAAGTGATAAATCTGAACTAAAGGAACAGGTGAAATCTGAATGAACATAAGTATTTCGACGAAGAAGAAACATTTCAGATCTCATGAACAACGATAGAAATCTGAACTTAACTTAACACGTAAACAGACCTCTACTCTTAGAAATCTGTTCCTCATCGAAATTCAGCGATGGTATAAGAACCAGACTTCATACTTAACCGTGTGGATAAACATGAATTACAACGGTTACCTTCTTATGAAGAACTCTAAATATCTTACGAAATTTCTGGAAAAGATCGAATAAGCTACTTGTAAGCTACTTCGATGAATGAATCATTGGAAAACTCAATAATTTTCTCGGTGAACATCATTAAACCATTTTCTAAAACATCTTTGAATCAAAATTATAGTAAACGTAACTTTTGCAAAAACAGAGCATCAACTTCTGGTTTTCTTTAAGAACAATCGAAGCCATCTTCCTTTTCTTTAAAACATACATAAATATGTAAAACAGAATTGAATATATGCTTTCTATTGAGTGAGCAAGAAACTGAGTTTACTTGCCTGAAATCTTTAACACAACAACAGCAGCAAATCCTGTAAACCTCTACGCACCGTGTCACGCCCCGAGACCGAGACTCATGACATCGGCAATATTAAACAATTTAAAAATTGTAAAACATTAAGCCATCATAGCATAGCTCAAACCAGTCTATTACATATCCAAAATAATATCGTTTTTACATCGGAAAATCAGAGACATAGCGGAAGCGAAAAATTTAAAATGTAATTACATCAACAAAACGAAGTCTTCACCAGCCCCAGAACTGATCTTGTTCTTCTTCTTCTACCTGCTCTTCATTCTTATCTGGGTGGAGAAGTAAGGGGTGAGTGTTTGGGGAAACTCTCAGCAAGTGGGGGATACCATTCGAGCATAACAAATATACATATATATATATGACTGAATTCAGAGCAGAACATAACTAGAACAGAGCAGAGCATAACAGAGCATAGCATAGCATAACAGAGCATAGCATAGCATAACAGAGCATATCATGACAGATAGCACTGATAATTACTTCGTGTCTATGGTTTACTGATCAGTCCCTAAGTTTTGCTCCTCTAAGGGGTCGAGGCCATGTGGTTACACCAAGTAACCCAGAGTGCGGAATATTATGTAAACCCATATAACGACAGAATCGTGTCTATGGTTTACTGATCAGTCCCTAATTTTTACTCCTCTAAGAGGTCGAGGCCATGTGGTCACACATAGTAACCCTGAGTCCGAAATATTCCGTAGACCCATATTACGATAGCAAAAATCAGTGCAAGCGGAGTTTGAATTAGATAAAACAATCTGAACAAAAGGTGCTCGAAGAGTAGACGAAGAACTGAACTTTCGAAAAAAAAATATATAATATAACCAACGAAGTATATATTAGCAAAAGTCCATTTACCGATTCAAAGTTTGATTCTGGTAAAACAAATGTATAAATTCTGGGCGGCACCACCAAACGCAGGGACCCAACTATGAAAATATGGCGTGAGGTCTGGTAGCACGAATCTGGAATTTGCGTACGAAGCTTTGACAGAAGGCCGATTGTACGAAATCTTTCTAAGTCTCGCACGTGCTGGATCGTAGCTTGCACAGAACTTCCACTAGAACTTTCGCGTGAGAGTTTATTGCTTATCTTGATGTGAATTTTGAAGTGGTGTGGAATTCCTGCAATCTCAATTGGGTATTTATAGGTGGCGAGGAGGGGGAGTCGAGCGTCCGCCATTAAAGGCCCTTAAATTCCCTCATTACGTCGACTGTTACAAAATCATCAACGCAGGCATTGATTTAGGTGCGTAAATCGACCATTAATCCCCTAAATCGGCAGTTACAGTGTGCAATCTGCTTTGTACATGTGAGACATCTTTTCAAATTTCACTGGTGAAGTTTCCTGTACCCAAAGTCTGGATTTACGCCAAGGAACTTGAGTTCTGAAGCTTCGTGGAGAAGATGAAGTCTGCGTCGCTAAACGTGAATTTGCGTTGCTGAATCGTTGCTGCTGAATTTGCGTCGCTGCTGAATTCGCGTCGCTGCTGGTTTCTTTTCCAAGCTCAACGACATATCTTTGGCGTTAATTCAAAACGTTCTCGTGTCAACTTATTCAAGCGACACCGTTTTGATATCGTTGTAAAGCACCTGCTGATTATCTTTAAGTAACGCACCTGCTGATTATCTTTAAGCAACGCACCTGCTGATTCAAGATAACTGTAGCTATCTGCTGGTTTTAATCATCGCACAAGCCATCTGCTGAATCTTTAGCGCGAAGGCAAAACGCTGTCGTATCGACTTATTCAAACGACATCGTTTTGATATCGCTAAACTTCAAGTACCAACTGCTGAATTAGAGATCGGCAGGCCCCGTGCTAATTTCTCACAAAAATCCCTCGCTGCTGGTTCCATACGAAACACTCAAACGCAGCGTTTCAATTTATCGAAACGATGTGGCTTGACTCTTACGATTGGTTTCCCAAACCAGCAGCTGGTCACTTTAAACTCAGGCATCTGCTGATCCAGCAGTCAATCACTCAAAAACGTTGACCAACACGTGTCGCTCTCTCGACCACTCTCGCGCTAAAAGCCACGCTTGCCAGCAGCAACCGCTAAGTTCGAAACGACAACGTATCATCCCTTCCGCTTCAGTAACCAATTCAACGCGCAACTGCTGAATTTCGACCACCTGCTGATTTTCGACCACCTGCTGATACTTTCTTTTTTTTTTGGAGTTAAATTTTCGGGTTTTCACATCCCCCTCCTTAAAAGAAGTTTCGTCCTCAAAACTTTGGTTACTTTGCTTGTCGAAAAGATAGGGATATTGGCTTCGCATCTTTTATTCCACCTACCATGTGGCTTCTCTCTCGGTGTGGTTGGACCACTGGACCCTGACATAAGGAATCGTTCTTCGCCTGAGTACCTGGTCCTTTTTGTCCACGATTCTAAGCGGAACCTCCTCATAGCTTAGTCCTTAGTTCAAATTCCCTTCCACAAGGAGTAGTCCTTCATCGAGAACATGGCTAGAATCCGTGATATATCTTCTTAGTTGAGATACATGGAAGACATTGTGGATTCTCGACATACTGGGTGGTAAAGCCAGTCTGTAGGCAAGTGTTCCTACTCCTTCAAAGATTTCGAATGGTCCGACATATCGGGGATTCAGTTTTCCGGCCTTATCGAATCGGACTACTCGTTTCATTGGGGAAACCTTAAGGTACACTTTTTCACCTACCTCGAAGGTCAAGGGTCTTCTCTTTAAATCTGCCCAGCTTTTCTGTCGATCCTGGGCTGCTTTCAGTCTCTCCTTTATAATGACTACCTTTTTCACTGTCTCTTGAACGAGTTCAGGTCCTGTGATAGCCTTTTCTCCAACTTCATCCCAATACAGCGGCGATCGACATTTCCGACCATAGAGGGCTTCATATGGTGCCATCCCTATGCTGCTGTGGTAGCTATTGTTGTACCCGAACTCTATTAGGGGTAGATGTTCGCTCCAATTGCTACCGAAGTCTAATGTGCAAGTCCGCAGCATGTCTTCTAGAGTCTGGATGGTACTCTCAGTTTGACCATCTGTTTGAGGATGATAAGCAGTACTGAGAGTAACCTTACTTCCCATGGCTTCTTGGAAGCTCTTCCAGAAACGAGATACGAACCTTGGGTCCCTATCTGACAGGATGCTTGTTGGAACTCCGTGCAGCCTGACGATGTTGTCCATGTACAAGGAAGCAAGTTTCTCCAACCCATAGTTCATTCGGACAGGCAGAAAATGCGCGGATTTTGTTAGCCTATCCACGATTATCCATATTCCATCGTGGCCTAGTCTTGTCTTCGGTAGACCAACTACAAAGTCCATGGATATGTTTTCCCACTTCCATTCTGGAATTTCCAGTGGTTGTAACAATCCTCCAGGTCTTTGATGTTCTGCCTTGACTTATTGGCATACGTGGCACTTAGCAACAAAATCGGCAACGTCTCTTTTCATCCCATTCCACCAGAAGTGTTCCTTAAAATCCCTATACATCTTTGTACTTCCCAGGTGGATTGAGAATTTGGACTTATGTGCTTCAGACATCACTTCCTGACGGAGGTTATCGACGTCGGGTTCACATAGTCGTCCGTTCATCCAAAGGATCCCATCTTGGTCCGTTCGGAATTCAGGCGCTTCCCTTTCCTTGATCTGTTCTTTCAGCCTCATCAAGCTGGGGTCTTGATTTTGTTTTAGCTTGACCAACTCTTTAAGGCATGGTTGGTCTGAGACTGAATATAGTATCACCTTGTTCATATTCTTCCGACTTAGCGCATCGGCCACCTTATTTGCCTTTCCTGGGTGGTAGTTGATCGTTAAGTCGTAGTCCTTTAACAGCTCGAGCCATCTCCTTTGTCTCAAATTCAATTCCTTCTGAGTGAATATGTACTTGAGACTTTGATGGTCGGTTAATACTTCGCACTTTGCCCCATAAAGATAGTGTCGCCAAACCTTTAGGGCAAAAACCACCACAGCAAGCTCTAAGTCGTGAGTTGGGTAGTTGCGTTCATGCGTCTTCAGTTGCCTCGAGGCATATGCAATTACTCTGCCATCTTGCATGAGCACACACCCTAGTCCTTCTTTCGATGCATCGCTGTAGACGGTAAAGTCTTTGTCTCCCACAGGTAGTGTCAGAACGGGGGCAGATGCAAGCTTCGTCTTCAGAGTCTCGAAGCTTGTCTCACATTCTTCGTTCCAGTTGAACTTGGAGTTCTTCTGGGTGAGTCTAGTGAGTGGTAGAAGCCTTCTACAAACTTTCGATAGTAGCCGGCCAATCCCAAGAAACTTCTAACCTCTGTCACCGTCTTAGGTGCAGGC
Source organism: Dorcoceras hygrometricum (assembly GCA_001598015.1). NCBI lineage: Eukaryota > Viridiplantae > Streptophyta > Magnoliopsida > Lamiales > Gesneriaceae > Dorcoceras > Dorcoceras hygrometricum. The sequence continues at coordinate 155,632 of KQ986739.1, forward strand.
CAGTCCATTATGGCTTCTACCTTATTTGGATCTACTGATACGCCAGCTTCGGAAATTATATGGCCTAGGAATGCCACACTCTTCAGCAAGAATTCACATTTCTTGAATTTGGCGTACATTTGTTTCTCTCGCAGGGTCTGGAGAGTAATTCGGAGATGCTCCTGGTGGTCTTCTTCGCTTGATTAATATACTAGTATATCATCTATGAACACCACCACAAATTTGTCGAGGAATGGTCTGAATAAACGGTTCATGAGGTCCATGAAGGCCGCTGGTGCATTGGTTAGATCAAATGTCATCACTGTGAATTCATAATGACCATACCTTGTCCTAAATGCAGTTTTAGGGATATCCTCATCCCTGATTTTTAGCTGGTGATAGCCTGACCTCAAATCAAGCTTGGAGAAGGTTGTAGCTCCCTTGAGTAGATCGAAGAGGTCGTCAATTCTCGGAAGAGGATACTTATTCTTGATTGTGATCTTGTTCAGCTCACGATAGTCGATACACAACCTCATAGATCCATCCTTCTTCTTGACGAATAAGACTGGAGCTCCCCAAGGTGACACACTGGGTCGGATCTGCTTTTTGTCCAGCAGTTCCTGTAGTTGATCCTTGAGCTCCTTGAGTTCTGTAGGTTCCATTCGATAGGGTGCCTTGGATATTGGGGCCGACCCTGGCACTAGGTTGATCTCGAACTCAATTTCTCGATCAGGAACTTTTCTAGGTAAGTCATCTGGAAATACATCCGCAAACTCTTGCACTACTGGGATGTCCTCTATCTTGAGCTCGTCTCCTTCTTTTATTTCTTGGATCATTGCCAAGAAAACTTCTGCTCCGGTCTTCATGGCTGTCCATGCTTGGGCCGTAGAAAGTAGGGACTTTCTCTCCTTGTTCTTCCCATAGAAATCAGTTCTTCTTGGTCGAAGGTTTGGAGCTTCACGCTCTTACCTAGGCAATCCACCATTGCATGGTTCTTAGATAGCCAATCCATCCCTAAGATGGCGTCGAACTCGACCATGTTGAGTTTTATCAAATTTGCGGAGAACGAATGGTCGCTTATCGAAATCTCATAGTTTCGATGGATCTTATATGTTTCAATAGTAGCATTGGTAGGAGTTTCTACTCTATAGGGTTCAGATAGAATTTCAGGGTCTAACCCTAACTTCTTAACAAACTTCCTAGACACGAACGAATGCGTAGCACCACAATCAAACAACACATAAGCAGGCAGCTTGTTGATGAAAATGGTACCTGTCACCATGTCGCTGGCGTTTTCAGCTTCTTCCTGTGTCTTGCGAACACACGAGCATTGGGCTTATCCTCCCTAGGCCTTGTCTTGCTCGGAGCCGCATTGCTCGATCCAGCTTTTGCGCCTTGGTTCTCCGGACAATCCGCAATTCGGTGGCCCAACTTTCCACACTTGAAGCATGCACCGATCTGCTTGCGACAGTCTCCAGGATGACGTTGGCCGCAGGTGGAGCAATTGGGCAATGCCGGGTTATTCTGTGTAGGAGCTGAGCCGCGGTTGTTGAAGTTTGGCCGCTTGTTCCTAGGCCCACCTTGCGAAGTCTGAGCATTGAGGGGGAGCTTGTTTTTGTTGTCCGCTTCCCGCCTCTTTATGTTAGTCTCAGCGCGGATTGCAGCTCCCATCAAGTCTTCAAGACTCGTGGCTTGGTAAACTGCGAGGGCTGACTGGATATGGCTGTTTAGACCTTTCTTGTATCGGTGGATCTTTAGAGTGTTATCCGCCATAATCGTAGGGACATAGGTGCCCAACGAATTGAACTTGGAGGTATACTCTACAACTGACATGTCTGCGGTCTGAGTGAAGGTCTCAAACTCGCTGAACCTCTGCATTCGTACTTCCATGGGAAAGTACTGTTTCAAGAATGCTTCTCGAAACCTCTGCCACGTCATAGCTTGTCCATTGGCAGTCATGGTGGGCTCGACTGCTTCCCACCATTTCCCAGCTTTACTGTCGAGGAGTGGTGTTACCACATCCACTTTG
>KQ986739.1:172444-189014 GCA_001598015.1 Dorcoceras hygrometricum
CGACAGCAGCCTTTTGCTCAGTCCCAGCGACCTAGTTTTCAGCCTCATGAGCAGTCGCGTTTTGGAGGACCTTCCCGACCCCCGTTTCAGATTCCCCAGCAGGCGCAGGCGAAAGCCTTGACAGGAGATCAGGCTGAGGAGACTCCGGGAATGGTGATTAGAGGTACATGCTCTATTTATGATTATCCTGCGAGAGTTTTGTTTGACACTGGTGCATCACACTCTTTCATATCTGAGATGTTTGTGTTTGAGCGTGGGTTGAGTTCTTCCCCACTGTGTGATGTTGTTTCCGTGTCTACTCCTGCTGGTGTGAACTTGTGGTCCCGAGAGGTAGTAGTAGATTGCCTGATTAGGTTTGAGGAGCATGTTTTGGTGACCAATTTGATTGTGTTGGGGATTAGAGATTTTGACTGTATTTTGGGAATGGACGTGTTATCTAGCTATAAGGCTACCGTTGACTGTTTCCATGGTTTGGTGAGATTTCGCCATGATACGGGTGAGAGGTGGGATTTCTACGGCACGGATTCGAGGTCGAAGATTCCCCCTAGTGTCCGCTATGGAGATGTTTAGCCTGCTATCGCTAGGTAATGCAGGATTCATGATCTATGCGCTTGATAGTTCCCAGGAGCAGCGATTAGAGTTGCGCGACATCCCCGTTGTTCGAGAGTTTCCTGACGTGTTTCCAGATGAGATTCCTGGATTCCCTCCTCGGCGTGAGATCGACTTCAGTATTGAGTTGGCGCCTGGTACTGCCCCGATTTCTAGAGCTCCTTACCGGTTGGCGCCCGCAGAGTTGAAAGAGCTGAAGGATCAATTGAGCGATCTATTAGAGAAAGGCTTCATCAGACCGAGCATGTCGCTTTGGGGAGCTCCGATTCTGTTTGTGAAAAAGAAAGATGGCACTATGAGAATGTGCGTGGACTTCAGACAGTTGAATAAGGCCACGGTGAAGAACAAGTATCCTCTGCCGAGGATTGATGACTTGTTCGATCAGCTGCAAGGATCGGTTGTGTACTCGAAGATTGACTTGCGTTCTGGTTATCACCAGTTGCGAATTAGAGACGCTGATGTGGCGAAGACAGCCTTCCGGACGAGATATGGGCATTTTGAGTTTCTTGTCATGCCTTTTGGATTGACGAATGCCCCTGCTGTCTTTATGGATTTGATGAATCATGTCTTCAGCGAGTATATCGATCGGTTCGTTATCGTCTTCATAGATGACATCTTGGTGTACTCGAGGAGCAAGAGAGAGCACAAGGAGCACTTGAGACTTGTATTGCAGAGATTGAGAGACTCGCAGCTCTATGCCAAATTCAGCAAGTGCGAGTTTTGGCTCGACAGGATTATCTTTCTGGGTCACGTGATTTCGGCACAAGGAATTTCGGTAGATCCGAGCAAGGTAGAAGCAGTACTTAACTGGGAGAGACCTCGGAACGTTTCAGAGATCCGCAGTTTCTTGGGATTGGCCGGCTACTATAGACGTTTCATTGAGAAGTTTTCTTCGATAGCCAGGCCTATGACGCAGTTGACTCAGAAAGATAAGAGATTTGTATGGACTGATGAGTGCGAGTACAGTTTTCAGACGCTGAAGGGGAAGTTGACTACTGCTCCTGTTTTGGCCCTACCGTCTGGCTCCGGAGGATTTATTGTGTGCTCTGATGCTTCTCTGAGTGGATTAGGGTGTGTTTTGATGCAGAACGGGTACGTGATTGCGTACGCGTCTCGACAGCTGAAGCCTCACGAGACGAGGTACCCGGTTCATGATTTGGAGTTGGCTGCGATAGTGTTTGCCTTGAAGATTTGGCGGCATTATCTCTATGGTGAAGAGTTTGTGGTGTACACCGACCACAAGAGCCTGAAATATATCTTCACGCAGTCGGATTTGAATATGAGGCAGCGACGCTGGATGGAATTGCTTAAGGACTTTGATTGTGAGATTCAGTATCAGCCTGGGCGTGTGAACTTAGTAGCAGACGCTTTGAGCAGAAAGACCCAGCCTGATATGTTAGCATCCTTGAGTATTTCTAAAGTTCATGAGGAGTTGAGTACTTCTGGTTGGTGATTCCAGCCGGGTGATCAGTATTTCTTCTTTTCGTCTCTTCAGGTGGAACCGCAGATTGTGATGAACATCAGGGAGGCGCAGAGGACCGACCCCTATATCCATGAGTTGAGGATTAAGGCGCAGTCGGGTCAGTCTGATGAATTCTCTGTTGCTTCGGATGGATGTTTGAGGTTCAGAGGGAGATTAGTAGTCCCGAACCTGATTGATTTGAAGGAGACCCTCATGAATGAAGCACATTGTAGTCGGTACAGTGTGCATCCAGGCGAGCGAAAGATGTACCATGCCTTGAAGTCTCACTTCTGGTGGGCGGGTATGAAGAGCGATATTTCTGCTTTTGTTGCTAGATGTCTGAATTGTCAACAGGTCAAGGCTGTGAGGATGAGACCTGGAGGTTTGCTGCAGAGCTTGGAAGTGCCCCAATGGAATTGGGAGCATATCGCCATGGATTTCGTGACCCATCTACCTCGATCGAGTAGGGGATGTGATGCGATTTGGGTGGTGATTGATAGACTTTCGAAGTCAGCCCATTTCATTCCCTATGATGTGAGGTGTTCGATGAAAAAGATGGCGAAGCTGTACATCGACCATGTGGTTAGATTGCATGGAGTTCCTGTTTCAATAGTGTCTGACAGAGATCCGAGGTTCACTTCTCGCTTTTGGAAGAGTCTGCAAGCAGCAATGGGTTCGAGATTGGCGATGAGCACAGCCTATCACCCACAGACAGACGGACAGTCTGAGCGGACTATCCAGACTTTAGAGGATATGTTACGAGCGGTAGTGATGGATTTCAGCGGTGGCTGGCAGGTATTCGTATCCTTAGTTGAGTTTTCATATATCAACAGTTACCAAGTGACCATTGGGATGGCTCCGTTTGAAGCTTTGTATGGTCGAAAGTGCAGATCCCCGATCTGTTGGGAAGAAGTTGGCGAGAGACAGCTTTCTACACCGGAGTTTGTTCAGCATATGAAAGATCAAATTGATTTGATCCGGAGTAGAATGAAGGCCGCCCAAGATCGTTTCTCGAGTTATGCGAACCGAAGACGTCGACCGTTAGAGTTTGAGGTAGGCGATCGTGTGTTTCTCAAGATTTCTCCTTTCAAGAGCGTGATGAGATTCCGATTTAAAGGCAAATTGGCTCCCAGATTCGTTGGTCCCTTTGAGATTATCTTTCTCGAGTTAACCGTAGACGTCGACCGTTAGAGTTTGAGGTAGGCGATCGTGTGTTTCTCAAGATTTCTCCTTTCAAGACAAGAATGAGATTCCGATTTAAAGGCAAATTGGCTCCCAGATTCGTTGGTCCCTTTGAGATTATCGAGCGGATTGGACAATGAAGGCTGCTCAAGACCGTTTCTCGAGTTATGCGAACCGTAGACGTCGACCGTTAGAGTTTGAGAATTAGAATGTATTTGATAGAGATCTGTTTTTCCTTTAGCGCTGCGTGTTTTGTCGTGAGAAGAAGAGTGAGCGCTGCGTTTGGTGAAAGCTGTTCGAATTTGAGAAGCTGGATCGTGTGAGATCTGGTGGTCGAGAAGAACGTGAGAGATGAATGCGTTGTTCTTTTGAAATTCAGATCTCATGACGTAAGCAGCTCTCATGTGTGACGTAAGCGTCGCTGGAAGGTGATCGCATTTGGGTAGTAGCGAGAGATCTGGCAGTGCTTGAGGGTGACGTTAGCAGGTCTGGTGGATGACGTAAGCAGATCTGTTGTTAGAAGCGTGTAGCGTTCATTCGAGAGTTGCGCGGTAGATCTGATGGCGTAAGCAAGTCTGCGGGTGACGTAAGCAAATCTCATGCAAGAACGTGATAGCGTGCATTTGAGAGATCTGGTGCCTATACGTCGTCGTTTTGTGTTTTAGCGCCGAGATCTGTTTTGTGTTTTGGCGCAAGTGTTGAGCGTGAGATCTGTTGACCAAAACGTTGTCATTTTGAGGCTCGCGCGAGATCTGACGGAGAGCATGAAGTCTGTTTTGCGCGAGAGATCTATTTTGGTGATAGTTTGAGTTGTAGATATCTGTTTTTGTCGGTGTTGGTCTTGTTTAGTAGCTTTTGGAGTAGAGGATATTTTTATAAGTGTTGATTTACACTTAGAGCATTCCAGACCTGATATTTCTTATCCTCAAACTCGAAACCCTCGATTTTAGCTACTGTTCACCGTCACTTTCTATCGCGATTTCCCATTGATCCCGACCTCCGTTTTTCAAGTTCTTGGTAGCATTGGAAACCTCTTGAGTAGACCTTTCTTTTCCTACCAATCTTGGAGGCTGTTTTGAGCTGAAAAGAGAACGCGAAGCTGCTGAGTTTCGGGCTGTAGACTGAGCCGTGAACTCTTCCTAGCGTGAGCTTTGGGTGTAATTTTCAGGATTTTGTGGTTTCGCTTTGCTGTGAAGTTTCAAGAGCCGTGAACTTGGTAGGTTGGTTACTGGCCGTTGCTTGTGAAACCTGTTAAGGTAGTTTGAACAATTAAGGTACGATTGAGCAGCCCTTAGCAGCTGGACGGGGGATGCCCCGTGTTTTATTGTATTGGGGATCTATATTTTGATTTGAATTATGTGATTACTTGCTGTATGAGTTTGAGTTAACTCATATTTTGAGTATTGAATATTTTGAATGTATGAGTTGAAGTTCAGGCCCATATTATTTCGAAAAAATTTTTAAGCCCTGATTTTAAGCTTCCGTGATTATGCGCTTATTATGTGTTAATTGTTAGTAATTAGCACGGGGCCTGACACGAAGTGCTTTAATACTTTTCCCTAACTGATTTTCAACTTCAGCCTTGAATTATTTGAACCTTTCAAAGGATTCAGACTTGTTCTTCATTAAGTACAAGTACCCATACCTAGAGTGATCATCGGTAAATGTGATGAAGTATGTGTGTCCGTACTTAGTACTTATGCTAAGTGGGCCACACACATCAGTATGGATCAAATCCAATAGGCCTTGAGCACGTTCAGGCTTGCCCTTGAAGGGTTGTTTAGTAATCGTTCCCTTGAGACAAGATTCACAAGTCGGTAGGGAGTTAATGTCTGATAAATCAAACATGTCACTCCTAACCAACTTGTTCATCCTACTTAGGGAAATATGACCTAGCCTAGCGTGCCAAAGTTGTGCTGGGTTCAAGCTGTCGTTTTTACTTTTAATTGTTGTTTTATGTGTTTCCACATCGCGAGTTGGAACTTGTTTTAATTTTGAGGTATATAGATCGTTTTCGCGTTCCCCGATTCCAATCAAACATTCATTCTTGTATATATTGCAAATCGAATTAGCAAAAAAACAAGAATATCCATCACTATCAAGCATAGAAATAGAAATAATGTTCTTTATTAACTCGGGAACAAATAAAACGTCTTTCAATAACAACTTAAAATTTGATGATAGAAATAAATAACATCTCCTATCGCTACAGCAGCGACTCTTGCTCCGTTTCCAAGCCTCAAGTGGGTCTCACCCTCTCTAAGATGTCGACTTCTTGTCATTACCTGCAAATCATTGCAGATATGAGATCCACATCCGGTATCAAGTACCCAAGAAGTCGAATTAAGAGACATATTTATTTCAACATAGAACATACCTTTCGCAGTTTGCAACTGCTCGAGGTACTCCTTGCAGTTCCTACTCCAGTGCCCAGGCTTGTGACAGTGGTGGCAAACATCCTCAGACTTGTTTGGCTTGGAAGCCTTTGCCTTGGGCTTCTTAGTGGGCTTTTCCTCCTTCGCAGGGGCAGAATGCTTCTTGCCATTGCGTTTGGGCCCCTTCTTCGCAGAGGAAGAAGAACCCATAAGGAGTACAGGCTTGTCCTTCTTTATGGTCCCCTCAAACACTACAAGCATGTTCACCACCTCTTCAAGGGTGGCTTCCAGCTTGTTCATGTTGAAGTTGACCACAAAGGGGTCGAATGCAGCGGGGAGTGAGAGGAGAAGCAAATCCATAGACAGCTCATGTGGAAGTGTGATATCAAGGCCCACCAACTTTTCAATGAGCCCAATCATACGAACCCCATGCTCGCGGACTGAAGTCCCATCGCGCATGCAGCTCGTCATAAGCTCCTTGACAGTGGTGAACCTCTCATGTCGAGAGTTCTCCCCATACAGCTCTTTGAGATGAAGATGTATGTCAGCAGCATATACCGTCTTCTTGAAACGCCGCTGTATTTCGTTGGACATCGATGCCATCATATAGCATCGAGTCTTAAGCTCGTCATCCCACCATTTGTTAAGCTTAGTCAGCTCCTCAGGGCTGATATCGGCAGGGGCTTCCTTCGGAGGGCTCTTGTCTAGCGTGTAGAGGAGTTTCTCCGAAGCCAATACAATATTGAGGTTTCGAAGCCAGTCTTGGCAGTTTAGACCAGTGAACTTGTTGCTATCCAGTATAGCAGCGAGTGGGTTTTTGATCGAAGACATTTTATAAGCAGTTTATACTGAAAAGAAAAACAGACATGCATTACTAACTATTTATGAAAAACGCTAAGACATAAAACAAGGTCATTAAGTATTATGAATTACCCTCCCACTATTTTAACGATTTCACCACCCTATAATGAAATCGAGAAAGCAAGTTTCCTTAGTGGGTACACAGAGTCCAATCAAAAAATCATGGTCCCGAATAATATCAGCCAACCATGACCCTCAAAATAAGAGCCCAATTGCAACCGGTGCAACCTCCATGTATTTACCTCACGTCCAGTAAGGGCCCAATAATATGACGCTGATTACTATCACGTGTCAAGATGACCCATCAATGTTGAGTCGTGAAGGACGGTCCCCTTAACGTCCCCAATAAAATGAGCCAACGTTAAATAGCATCGACGTACACTCATTGTTGATGGAAGGTAGGAGAATTTAAACAAATCTAAATTTCCTTAGTTTATAGAATAAATTTTTAATCTTGATATCAGTTTTAAATCGTATTTAAAAATGAGGGATTTTAATTTTGAAAATTTGGTCTCATAAATATTAAATCACAATTTAACATGCGGATTCAACTAACACATATATTTTATATATATAAACTTTGGGATGATCGATCGCGAGAGCTATGCGGTGCGTGGTTGCCAATCACGGACCTAGGTCCAGTTCTAGGTGAAATGCAGTATTCAATGCAATCCTATTGCATTAGCTTCCGGTTTTACAGATCTTCGGTCTTCAATATCTTTGATTATCATATCCACCATCTTCAAGTTTCCTCCCACTAAATCTAATATTTACAATTAAATATTCATGACACGTTGGGATACAATTTAAAGGGGTGGGAACGAGCCATAAACCAGACCCACTTTATAAATGATATCAAAAATATTTAAAACCAAAATCGCAAAACCTAGCATACACCTAACACATTGGGCTCGGCTGTCGATCATCCCAAACATGCAATCAATTCAAATAATTGACATAAATTAAATAATCTAATCAAATTTGATAATTTCCAAGAAAATCATATTTTAATTATAAAATCATATTTTATAAATAAAATCATATTTTGTTAATTTTAATTGCATCATATTTGGCTTAAAACAATTTTAGGCCCAAAATCTCAAAAATTTCAAAAGCGATTTTTGGTCCGACCAAAATTGGCCCAATATCAAATATTGGCCCGAAAACTTCATGGGCTGCCCGGGACAGGCCCGAAACAAAACCTAGAAGACAGAACAGCTGACGCATCACCACGAGGAATCCCCGAACAAAGGACGCACGACGGCGGCCGCCGCCATCACACAGCGTGCGGCACATGGCCGCACGCTGGTCGCGCCATGCGCGGCGGATATCGTGCGCGACAATCACGCACGGTGCTCGGCCAGCGCGCAACGATGCACGCTGGCCTGCACGGCACATGGCCGCATGCTGGCCGCGCTGTGAGGATTGAGGATTTAGATTAGTGATTAATTGATTTGATTTGGGATTAATCACGTGAATTTTGAGGTTCCTGCTGATTTTGAACGTTGCGTAAATTTTTGGAAATTCAGTCGTAGCGATTTTTGGAGCAAAATGTCAGCAGCAAGTTACTGTAGCTCTTGCTGGTGGATTTTGAATCAGCAGAGATGACGTCAGCGTGACGCAATGAGAGCTGCTGGTTTTAGTTTCGAGTTTGAGGTTGCTGCTGGCAGACGTTGCACTTAGCGCGAGAATGAATGAGGAAGTGACACGTGTTAGTCAACATTTTGGAGTGTTGACTATTGGATTCAGCAGTTGCACTAGTGGAGGACGATCAGCAGATGGTTTGAGGAATCAGTCGCAAGAGCTGTTAATAGATATGATGGCGTAGGCGTGACGTATTCCTTTCTACTGGCAGTAGATTGCGTTGTGATGGTTGCTGCTGACCAGCAGGCGCGCAAATCTATAATGTTGAGAAGCGGCGTCGTTTGAATTAGTCGAAACGCTGCGTTTTGAGCTGAGGAATCAGTCGCAAGAGCTGTTAATAGATATGATGGCGTAGGCGTGACGTATTCCTTTCTACTGGCAGTAGATTGCGTTGTGATGGTTGCTGCTGACCAGCAGGCGCGCAAATACTATAATGTTGAGAAGCGGCGTCGTTTGAATTAGTCGAAACGCTGCGTTTTGAGCTTTTCGTTTGAGAGATCAGCTGTTGGCAGCAATGTTTACGTATCTAAAGTGACGTCGTTTGGATTAGTTGATGCGTCGACGTTTTGAGTAATTTCACGCGACCAGCAGATGGATTGTTTTGGAGCGAGAGCTGTTGTCAGCTGGTGTATCGCTACGGCGTTGTTTTGGAGTGTTTTCTTGCGATTGCTTTTTGGTCGTTGCTGCTGAATTTAACGATAGGAAAGAGGGCTGCTGCTGATAGACTTCTGCTGGTCACTTCGATTGATTTTAATGAATCAACAGGCGAGGCTTTAAGAGGTATTTATAGAAGTGTTGATAGACACTTAGAATTATTTTGAGCCAGATATTTCTTATCTCCTCTTCTCCAAACCCACGTAATAGCTACTGTTCACCGTCCTTTTCTATCGCCATTTCCTGTCGATTCCAGCCTTTGTGTTTGACGTTCTTGGTGGCGCTGGACTCCTTGAGACTCGCTCTTCCCATTGATACCAGTTTGGAAGCTAGGAGCAACGAGTTGAGAAATCCCGTAGGCTCTGCTCGTTCGTGAATTGCTGGTTTTGTTGAGCAGATTCTGCAATTGTTTCTTTTGAGCTTTTGGGTGAGCATTTCTTGTAGTTTGAGCTCGGTTTTTAGTAGTTAATGCCTGCGTAGAAGTGTAGGATCGAAGTATTCTTCTGGCCGTAGGATTAACGTGAATGTGTAGCTGAATTGAGTTAAGATATTAGCTATGTTGTAACAGATTTCAGCTTCCAGGAAGTTCTTGCTGCGTGAATTGAGCCAGGAGAAATCTGTTAGGTAATTTGAAGAAGAAAGGTACGATTGACCGGCCCTTAGCAGCTTGAGCGTGAACATGTCTATAATTCGATGTTGTGAAATCTGTGGCTGGCCTGATATGTGCTTACGTGAGCCAGTTACTGTTTTTGATTGAATGTGTAGACTGTTTTACGTTTAGGCATATTATGTATTGAGCATGGATATTGAATGGCATTCATGCATACATCTTGAGCCTGATTTATAGATTTGATTTGATAACCTGATTTGGGTGCCACGTTGTAACTGGCCGACTGTTGGGCCGTGCCCGAAAAGTCCAACGCTATCGTCGGAGCGGTGACTACCGGATACGAGTGTCTACCGCCGAGCTGTGATGGGCTGACGGGCCTCGATGATCACGGACCGATGATTTCCCGATTGATAGACCGTGGTATAGAGGCGACATGATATGATTTGCCGGTTGTTGCACCGGTCTAGCTGACTGATTTCCTTCGACAGCCTCATGCATTCATAGCATTGTTTTATAGCATGCTGCATTTTTATCTGCTTTGATAGCTCTTCGTACTGAGGCTTGACCTCGTACTTGTTTCCTGCTTTTGTTTTTGTTTGGGTCTGTGTTGCCCATTTGCAGGAATATCAGGTAATCAAGCTGGACCGAGTGGAAGTTCAGCTGGTCGATCCCCGCGTCCCTGAGTCACAGTCTATATATGATATGTATTGAACCGGGGGATGCCCCGTGTTATCATGTATTGGGGATTTGTACTTGATTGAGTTTATGTTGTTACCTGGGTATTGGAGTTTGAGTCAACTCATATTTTAATTATCGCTATTTTGAATGTATGATTTGAAGTTCAGGCCCATTGTATTTGAAAATTTTTTTAGCCCTAATTTTAAGCTTTCATGTCTATGCGTTTTTTTATGTGTTAATTGTTAGTAATTAGCACGGGGCCTGACATTTTTGGTATCAGAGCTTAAACTGGGATAAGCTCGATTTCTTTTGATCACACTGGAGTCTAGGCACAGAGTTTTGATTTGATTTTGACTGCCTCTGTGACTTATGTGATATATTATCTGTCTTGCTGTTATACCTGCTGTGAGATCTTACCTCTAGGCTTGATTAGATGCCGCCGAGACGTGGAGGAGGTAGGAGGACTAGACGTTCTGAGGAGGAGTCTAGAGCAGGTAGTGATGACGACGCTCAGGTTGAGGACGTCACTAGGCAGATAGGTGGAATGGAGTTGGTCTTAGCCCGATTTCAGCGGACTAACCCACCGACGTTGGCCGGTACTGAGGGAGGTGCTAGGGCTGAGGCGTGGCTTGTTCAGATGGAGGAGTTATTTGATACCTTGGAGTACGCTCCGGAAAAGAGACTGAAGTTGGCGGTGCTGCAGCTGCGAGATGATGCGCAGCGCTGGTGGAGGAGTACTTCTAGGATGCTTCGAGATAGTGGGACGGTGCTCACTTGGGATGCTTTCTGTGAGGCTTTTCGGCGCGAATACACTCCAGAGTCCTATTTCGCTAGCCGTGAGCGTGATTTTTATAATTTGAAGCAGGGTGATATGCATGTGGCCGAGTATGCGAGGCGGTTTTCTGCGCTTCTAGTGTACATGCCAGCTGTGGCGAACCAAGAGCGAACGAAGAGGAACAAGTTCTTGAAGGGCTTGAGACCTGACCTTTATCAGATGGTGCTGTCTGGATCCCCTGCGACCTTCATGGAAGCTGTGAACAATGCGGTGGATATCGAGGAGAGTTTGATGGATCCTGAGGCTCCGATACATCAGACGTCTGGACGTGCTTCTCAGCCGGCTCAGGCGGTGTTGCAGTCGTATCAGTCTCCGCAGGGGTCACAGCAGTCGAGTCGCCAGCAGTTCGGACCTCTAGGGAAGCAATTCAAGAAGAAGGGCCATTCGAGTTCTTCTGGTTCCGTGAGCTCTGGTTCTGGCAGTGGTTCTGGTAGTGGTTCTGGAGGTGGATTCTGTAGTCAGTGCGGAGGGAGGCATGAGACTTCGCAGTGTAGAGGAGTCCGAGGACTTTGCCATCTATGTGGTCAGCTGGGACATTTTGCTAGAGCGTGTCCATCGATTGGAGGGCGGTCTACAGGTCAGTCGCAGTAGGGTTCCGCTAGTGGTTCTTCTCAGCGACAGCAGCCTTTTGCGCAGTCCCAGCGATCAGGATTTCAGCCTCGTGAGCCGTCATGTTTTGGGGGACCTTCCCAACCCCCGTTTCAAATTCCCCAGCAGGCGCAGGCGAACGCCTTGTCGTTGGACCAGGCTGAGGAGACGCCGGGCATGGTGATTAGAGGTACATGCTCTATTTATGATTATCCTACGAGAGTTTTGTTTGACACTGGTGCATCACACTCTTTCATATCTGAGATGTTTGTGTTTGAGCGTGGGTTGAGTTCTTCCCCACTGTGTGATGTTGTTTCTGTATCTACTCCTGCTGGTGTGGATCTGTGGTCTCGAGAGGTAGTGGTATATTGCCTGATTAGGTTTGATGAGCATGTTTTGGTGACCAATTTGATTGTGTTGGGGATTAGAGATTTCGACTGTATTTTGGGAATGGATGTATTATCTAGCTATAAGGCTACCATTGATTGCTTCCATGGTTTGGTGAGATTTCGCCCTGATACGGGTGAGAGGTGGGATTTCTACGGCACGGATTCGAGGTCAAAGATTCCCCTAGTGTCCGCTATGGAGATGTTTAGCCTACTATCGCTAGGTAATGCAGGATTCATGATCTATGCACTTGATAGTTCCCAGGAGCAGTGATTAGAGTTGCGTGACATCCCCGTTGTTTGAGAGTTTCCCGACGTGTTTCCAGATGAGATTCCTGGATTCCCTCCTCGACGCGAGGTCGACTTCAGTATTGATTTGGTGCCCGGTACCGCCCCGATTTCTAGAGCTCCTTACCGGTTGGCGCCCGCAGAGTTGAAAGAGCTGAAGGAACAGTTGACTGATCTCTTAGAGAAAGGCTTCATCAGACCGAGCATGTTGCCTTAAGGAGCTCCGATTTTATTTGTGAAAAAGAAAGATGGCACTATGAGGATGTGCGTGGACTTCAGACAGTTGAATAAGGCCACGGTGAAGAACAAGTATCCTCTACCGAGGATTGATGACTTGTTCGATCAGTTGCAGGGATCGGTGGTTTACTCGAAGATTGACTTGCGCTCTGGTTATCACCAGTTGCGAATTAGAGACGCTGATGTGGCAAAGACAGCCTTTCGGACTCGATATGGGCATTTTGAGTTTCTAGTCATGCCGTTTGGGTTGACGAATGCCCCCGCAGTCTTTATGGATTTGATGAATCGCGTCTTTAGCGAGTATATCGATCGGTTCGTAATCATCTTCATAGATGACATCTTGGTGTACTCGAGGAGCAAGAGAGAGCACAAGGAGCATTTGAGACTAGTATTACAGAGATTGAGAGACTCGCAGCTCTATGCCAAATTTAGCAAGTGCGAGTTTTGGCTCTACAGGATTATCTTTTTGGGTCACGTGATTTCGGCACAAGGAATTTCGGTGGATCCTAGCAAGGTCAAAGTAGTGCTGAACTGGGAGAGACCTAGGAATGTATCTGAGATCCAGAGTTTCTTTGGTTTGGCCGGCTACTATAGGCGTTTTATTGAGAAGTTTTCTTCAATAGCCAAGCCTATGACGCAGTTGACTCAGAAAGATAAGAGATTTGTATGGACTGATGAGTGCGAGTAAAGTTTTCAGACGCTGAAGGAGAAGTTGACTACTGCTCATGTTTTGGCCCTACCGTCTAGCTCCGGAGGATTTGTTGTGTGCTCCGATGCTTCTCTGAATGGTTTAGGGTGTGTTTTGATGCAGAACGGGTACGTGATCGCGTATACGTCTCGACTGCTGAAGCCTCACGAGACGAGGTACCCGGTTCATGATTTGGAGTTGGCTGCAATAGTGTTTGCCTTGAAGATTTGGCGGCATTATCTCTATGGTGAAGAATTTGTGGTGTACACCGACCACAAGAGCCTGAAATATATCTTCACGCAGTCAGATTTGAACATGAGGCAACGACGCTGGATGGAATTGCTTAAGGACTTCGATTGTGAAATTCAATATCAGTCTGGGCGTGTGAACTTAGTAGCCGACGCTTTGAGCAGAAAGACCCAGCCTGATATGTTAGCATCCTTGAGTATTTCGAAAGTTCATGAGGAGTTGAGTACTTCTGGTTGGCGATTCCAGCCGGGTGAGCAGTATTTCTTTGTTTCTTCTCTTCAGGTGGAACCGCAGATTGTGATGAGCATCAGGGAGGCGCAGAGGACCGACCCCTATATCCATGAGTTGAGGATTAAGGCGCAGTCGGGTCAGTCTGATTATTTTTCTGTTGCCTCTGATGGATGTTTGAGATTTCGAGGGAGATTAGTAGTTCCTAACCTGATTGATGAGGACCGACCCCTATATCCATGAGTTGAGGATTAAGGCGCAGTCGGGTCAGTCTGATTATTTTTCTGTTGCCTCTGATGGATGTTTGAGATTTCGAGGGAGATTAGTAGTTCCTAACCTGATTGATTTGAAGGAGACCCTCATGAATGAAGCACATTGTAGTCGGTACAGTGTGCATCCAGGCGAGCGAAAGATGTGCCATGCCTTGAAGTCTCACTACTGGTGGGCCGGTATGAAGAGCGACATTTCTGCTTTTGTTGCGAGATGTCTGAATTGTCAGTAGGTCAAGGCTGAGAGGATGAGACCTGGTGGTTTGCTGCAGAGCTTGGAGGTGCCCCAATGGAATTGGGAGCACATCGCCATGGATTTCGTGACTCATCTACCTCGATCGAGTAGGGGATGCGATGCGATCTGGGTTGTGATTGATAGACTTTCGAAGTCAGCCCATTTCATTCCCTATGATGTGAGGTGTTCGATGAAAAAGATGGCAAAATTGTACATCGACCATGTGGTTAGATTTCATGGAGTTCCGGTTTCAATAGTGTCTGACAGAGATCCGAGGTTCACTTCTTGCTTTTGGAAGAGTCTGCAAGCAGCAATGGGTTTGAGATTGGTGATGAGCACAGCCTATCACCCACAGACAGACGGACAGTCTGAGCGGACTATCCAGACTTTAGAGGATATGTTGAGAGCAGTGGTGATGGATTTCAGTGGTGGCTGGCAGGATTCGTTATCCTTAGTTGAGTTTTCGTATAATAACAGCTACCAAGTGACTATTGGAATGGCTCCGTTTGAGGCATTATATGGTCGAAAGTGCAGATCCCCGATTTGTTGGGAAGAAGTTGGCGAGAGACAGCTTTCTACACCGGAATTTGTTCAGCATATGAAGGATCAAATTGACTTGATTCGGAGTAGAATGAAGGCTGCTCAAGACCGTTTCTCAAGCTATGCGAATAGAAGACGTCGACCGTTAGAGTTTGAGGTAGGCGATCGTGTGTTTATCAAGATTTCTCCCTTCAAGAGCGTGATGAGATTCCGATTTAAAGGCAAATTGGATCCCAGATTCGTTGGTCCCTTTGAGATTATCGAGAGGATTGGACAATTGGCTTATAGACTGAGGCTGCCCGAGGAGTTAGCCGCGATGCATGACGTGTTTCATGTGTCAATGTTGAGAAAATATGAGACGGATCCGTCCCACGTTTTGAGAACTGACGAAGTTGAGCTGGATTCTGCCTTGAGTTATGTCGAATATCCGGTGCAGATCTTGGATAGGAAGGAGAAGCAGCTGAGAAACAAGATAATTCCGTTGGTGATGGTCCAATGGAGCAAGCATGGCCGAGAAGAAGCAACCTGGGAAGTTGAGGAGAAGATGAGGCAGGACTGGCCTCAGCTGTTTGAGCACTGATCGTGTAGAATTTCCAGGTAAATTTCTGGTTTTTGCTTCGAAATTGGTGTTTAGTTAGTACTGGGTTGCATGATTGATTGTTTTCTTCCCTGAGTTTGCCTTTGATTTCGAGGACGAAATCTCTTAAGGTGGGGAGAATGTGAGGATTGAGGATTTATATTAGTGATTAATTGATTTGATTTGCGATTAATCACGTGAATTTTGAGGTTCCTGCTGATTTTGAACGTTGTGTTAATTTTCGGAAATTCAGTCGTAGCGATTTTTGGAGCAAAATGTCAGCAGCAAGTTACTGTAGCTCTTGCTGGTGGATTTTGAATCAGCAGAGATGACATCAGCGTGACGCAATGAGAGCTGCTGTTTTTAGTTTCGAGTTTGAGGTTGCTGCTGGCAGACGTTGCACTTAGCGCGAGAATGAATGAGGAAGTGACACGTTTAGTCAACATTTTGGAGTGTTGACTATTGGATTCAGCAGTTGCACTAGTGGAGGACGATCAGCAGATGGTTTGAGGAATCAGTCGCAAGAGCTGTTAATAGATATGATGGCATAGGCGTGACGTATTCCTTTCTGCTGGCAGTAGATTGCGTTGTGATGGTTGCTGCTGACCAGTAGGCGCGCAAATACTATAATGTTGAGAAGAGGCGTCGTTTGAATTAGTTGAAACGCTGCATTTTGAGTTTTCGTTTGAGAGATCAGCTGTTGGCAGCAATGTTTACGTATCTAAAGTGACGTCGTTTGGATTAGTTGATGCGTCGACGTTTTGAGTAATTTCACGCGACCAGCAGATGGATTGTTTTGGAACGAGAGCTGTTGTCAGCTGGTGTATCGCTACGGCGTCGTTTTGATAAGTTGGAACGGTGTCGTTTTGGAGTGTTTTCTTGCGATTGCTTTTTGGTCGTTGCTGCTGAATTTAACGAAAGGAAATAGGGCTGCTGCTGATAGACTTATGCTGGTCACTTCGATTGATTTTAATGAACCAGCAGGCGAGGTTTTAAGAGGTATTTATAGAAGTGTTGATCGACACTTAGAATTATTTTGAGCCAGATATTTCTTATCTCCTCTTCTCCAAACCCTCGAAATAGCTACTGTTCACCGTCTTTTTCTATCGCCATTTCCTGTCGATTCCAGCCTTTGTGTTTGACATTCTTGGTGGCGCTGGACTCCTTGAGACTTGCTCTTCCCATTGATACCAGTTTGGAAGCTAGGAGCAACGAGTTGAGAAATCCCGTAGGCTCTGCTCGTTCGTGAATTGCTGGTTTTGTTGAGCAGATTCTGCAGTTGTTTCTTTTGAGCTTTTGGGTGAGCATTTCTTGTAGTTTGAGCTCGGTTTTTAGTAGTTAATACCTGCATAGAAGTGTAGGATCGAAGTATGCT
>KQ986739.1:218878-252494 GCA_001598015.1 Dorcoceras hygrometricum
CAATGTGTTGAGCACGAGAAGAGGATTTTGGGGAGTGCGACTTCTTAAAAGTCAACAGGGGTCAAACCGGGATTTGACGCTGTTGAGGGGCAAAACGGTCATTTTGCAATTTAGGGTTAGATGATCTGAAAAATTGTTTTTCACATCATAACATTCAGTTTTGGAAACTGAGTCGATCGGTCCGATCTGATCGGCGATCGGAGTTACGATGAAGTCGCAGCGATAGATATCGTCATTTGGACCCGGGCCCGTTGGACCGGTCCAAGTCCATCATTAAGTCTATTTAATTAGACTTAATGACTTCATTGAAAAACTACTACATTGATAACCCTAACCTAATTGCTTTAGCCGCCACCCTCCTCACTCTCAAGCCGCCGCCGCCGCCGCCTCCACGCGCCGCCGCCGTCTTCGCCGAAAAAATTGTTTCCGTCCAATTCGACGAGGAGAATCCGTTCGTGCTGATCTCGTCAGCGCTTCTAGTGCAGCCTGACGAAAGAGTCTCGAATCTGGTCGTGGACCGGATTGGCGTAAACTACCGCAATCTACCGAGAAGAGCCGGATTCTTGTAATACCGGTTGGAGCCAGGCACAAGTGCCAGCAAGGTAATCCGCTTAAACATCCTATGAATGTCGTAGTTTGTTTTGATTGATTTTTCGTATTGATCGCCTCTCGGTTTTCATTCTATTGTTCTTCCGCTGCCTAGCCGGGGGGCGGATCCGGAACCCCAACAATAGAATCCTTCAATGAATCTGCGATAGTTAGGGGTGTCAATTCGGGTTGGGGTAAAAAGAAAAAAAGCCCGACCCGAACCCGACCCAAACCGAACCCGAATCAACCCAAAATGTATCAACCCGAACCTGATTTTTTCGGGTGGGTTCGGGTAGGGTTATCGGGTTGAGTTATATTTTGCGTTAATTTGGGTTGATAGGATGGGTTCGGTTCGGGTTGGATAAAATTTTTTAAAAAATTCTAACTCGAACCCGACCCGAACCCGGACCAACCTGAAATGCCTCAACCCGAACCTGATTTTTTTGGGTGGGTTCGGGTCGGGTTTTCGGGTCGGGTCAGGATTTGACACCCCTAGAGATAGTAGCCAGCTAACCCATAAAATTATGTATTTCTCGGAACAGATGTAGGTCTAGGCCAGTTAATTACTACCTCAACCTTGCTAGGATCGATAGAAATTTCATCACCTGAGATTAGATGCCCAAGAAATACAACTCGATCTAACCAAAAATTCACACTTAGACAGCATAGCATATAACTGTTTTGTTCGCCAAATATGCTAAATGATTCTCAAGTGCTCTGCATGGTTGGTACGGTTCTTCAAATAGATAAGAATATCATCAATGATGATTATCACAAAATCATCTGAATATTTCTGAAATTTTCGGTTCATTAATCCCATAAACACTGCTGGAGCATTTGTCAATCCAGGCGGCATGACTATGAATTCATAATGTCCATACCTCGTTCTGAAGGCAGTCTTATGAATATATTCTTCTTGAACTCTCAATTGATCATATCCTGATCTCAAATCAATCTTACAATAAACAGATGAGCCTTCGAATTTTCCGACTGTTTGGTTTTTCAGTTAAAGTCACCGTGAGTTGTAAGTTGATACTCTTCTCCTAGCTTTTTTTTGACACCAGCATGGTTTAGTTTGGAGTAGAGTTGAGCTAGTCTAAGCCGATTTGTCTTAGGTTGCATTTTGGATTAAGTTTCCCGAGCTGTTTTTGTGAGGACCTCATTTTTCGATTTCAATTCTCAAAAATTGAAGGGTGAAAATTGAAAGAAATTTATAGTTTATTTGGTCGAAAGGAAAAGTAACCAAACAATTTTGGCTAAACTGCAAACATATATAAATTTCAGATCACGACTGAAAAAGAAACATCTCAGATCTTATGGAATATTCGGAATATAGATAAACTTTATGAAATGATTTTATTCAGTTTATAGAGAACCGTATATGAAATAACTGATACAATTTCTTTACGAATTGATTGATCTCAAACCTAAAGTGAAAAAATATTATGAAATCTGGCTAGCCCGAAAAATGCAGTTTCCACGATAAACACCCCGATCTGATCCATCCTGCACCCACCAGCAACCTCTAAACCTGATCCCCTGCACTTAGGAAAACTAATGAGCCTAGAGGTCACCAAGCAAATCTGGAAATAACGAAGGCATATACTAAAGGCATAAAATTAACTCTAAACAGAGAAGATGTAAACTGATAAGCTCGAAATCTGATAAGCTCGAAATCTGATAAAGGAAGTAAATTTAAATCATAAACTTTGTCAAATACTCGGTTGTGTAACAATCCATAGTATTCATCATTTTCTATAGTAAAGTGTGAATGAAAGCTCTCCTTGAGTCATAGTCGCTTGATCAAGCTTAAATTGGTTCCAGGTGGAGCGGGACCTAACGACCCTTTTGCTGTTGTCCACATGCCCTAGTATTTGACTCCGTTGGCAAGACACTTCGATCCATTGATCGATTACCACACACCCTATGGTTGGTGGGGCACTCCGTCCGTCGATCGATTATCACACACCTATAGCTGACCGTCTGTTATCCGTCGCAAATCACTAAAACTTTTGAAATATACTTCCTTTAAACTATCTATAAAACTTTCTTTAAACTGCTTTTCTCTAATCTGAATAGCATCACTACATATATGGTTGGCTATTTTAAAACTCATTTGGTGTTTAAAAGCAACTGGGAGTACATCAGAGTTCAATCTAAGGGATCAACTCAGGCTATAGAACAAATAACGAATAGTGGAGCGCTAAGCTGATGAAATATTTCTTGAAACTGAGTATAAATTAGAACAGATTAGCGTCATACCTTCGAATCAAAACTATTGGAATGAAGGATATAACTTGAGTTTACAGTAATAGTCCATAGTGGACCTAAGCTGAATCGTTTCAGCTCAACGCATGAATAGATCACGGACTTGAATCAGCATAGAATAGAAAATCAGATCTGGGCTATATGTTCAACTCCGATTAGGAACATTCAAAAAATCTTAAACAATAAGACTATAGTGCGATGGTCAAATAAGGTCAACTCAGCTAGACAATGAATCGGATCTTTTGCAAGTATTATACAAAACATTTCAAAGATATTTTGAGCAAAACACTATTCTTTTTTAAAGTGGTACTTCTAATTAAAAGTTCTACTCTGTTTTTAAAATGAAATCTGGGACTCAACCAACTAGGTAAAATTCAGTTTAGAGGTGAATCGTGCTTTCCTTGCAAGACCAGACAGCTCTCTTAACCCATGCTCCTAAGCTGAAAACAGAATCAACACAGATGAAAGCTGATTAAACGATGAGATTTACAAAGAGATCCCTTGAAACTATAAACTTTAAATTTGTGGATTTATGGATTTTATGGGTGTTGTAACTCTACCCCCTTAAAGAAATTTCGTCCCCGAAATTTACTCATCGGACAAAGCTGGGTGGCGAATACGCATATCATTTTCACCCTCCCAGGTTGCTTCTCTTTCTGAGTGGTTTGTCCAATGAATTTGACTATTAGGCGCAATCTTCATGGGCTCGTAGCTCAACACATGATATGGGTTAGGAATATACTTTCTCAAAGCTGATACGTGAAACACATTATACTATTGATAAAGGTGGAGGTAGTGCTAATTGATAGCCAGCGTCACAACTCTTTCTAATATCTCAAATGGACCAATAAATCTTGGACTCAACTTTCCTTTCCTTCCAAATCTCATTACCCCTTTCATGGGTTCTACCTTCAAAAACACATTGTCTCGAGCTTCAAAATTCAGCTCGCGAAGATGATTATCATCATAGCTCTTCTGTCTACTTTGTGTCGTCCTCATGCGTTAACATATCTTACTAATGGCTTCGGCAGTTTGTTCCACGATGTCTGGTCCTATATCCACTCTTTCACCTACTTCATCCAAATGAATTGGTGATCGACACTTACTTCCATAAAGTTCTTCGTAAGGGGCCATTTCTATTGAAGCCTGGTAACTATTTTTGTATGTGATTTTTACCAAGGGTAACTTGTTAATCCCAGCTTTCAGTAAAATCGTACATGCGCGAAGTAAATCTTCAAGTGTCTGGATTACTCTTTTCGATTGGCCATCAGTTTGGGGATGGAAAGTTGTACTAAACGTTAATTTGGTTCCTAAAGCTCGATGTAAAATTTTGTAGAACATAGATGTGACATTGGATCTCTATCCGATACGATTGATGCTGAATACCATGAAGTCTCAATATTTCCATGATATACAGCTCGGCTTACATGTTCAAATCTTAAGTCGTCTTAACTGGTAAGAAATGAGCTGACTTGGTTAACCTATCCACTATAACCCAAATGGAATTAAACCCATGTAATGTTCTTGGTAGACCTACTACGAAGTCCATAGCAGTGTGTTCCCATTTCCATTCTGGTATGGGAAGAGGCTTTAACATTCCTGCTGGCCTTTGGTGTTCTGCTTTAACATGTTGGCATGTTAAGCATTCTGAAACTAATCTGGAGATATTGCGCTTCATTTCTGGCCACCAATATATATCTTTTGCAAATCCTTATACATCTTCGTACCCCCTAGGTGAGTAAGGTGCGGTATGAGCTTTATTCATGATCTCAGTTCTCAAGGCATCTACTTGTGGCACCCAAAATCTGCCTTTACAATTCCATCCACAGTGGTATAGATATTTCCACCTCTTTCTTCGTCTTGTCGTTTCCACTTAATCAGTTGTTCATTTCTCGACTGTCCTTCTCTAATCCGATCTTTCAACGTATATTGGATAGTAAGCTTAGCTAATTTAGCAGCACACTTCTGGGTCACCACTTTTAGCTCAAATTTTTCTATCTCTATGGCTAATGGTCTCTGAAATGACAGTTGATCTAATCCCGCTGATTTCCTACTTAAAGCATCTGCTACCACATTATCTTTACCAGGATGATAGCTGATGTACAATCGTAATCATTCACCTGGTCTATCAATATTATTTGTCTCATATTCAGCTCTTTCTGGGTAAAGAAATACTTAAGACTCTTATGATCAGTGAAAATTTTCGCATTTTTCCCCATAAAAATAATTTCTCCATACCTCAAGTGCAAATACTACAACTGCCAGCTCCATATCGTGTGTCGGGTAATTCTTCTCATGGTTTTTCAATTTCCTAGAAGCGTAAGCAATCACTCTATGATCCTGCATCTGTACTGCGTCCAAACCCAACTTCGATGCATCAGTGTAAAGAACATAACTTCCTTGTACATTTGGCATAGTCAGCACAAGGGCTTCTACTAACGCTTGCTTTAACCTCTCAAAACTCATTTGACACTCAGGAGTCCACGTATACTTAACATTCTTCTTGATTAAAGAGGTTAATGGGACAACTATCTTTGAACAACCTTCGATAAAATGTCGATAATAACCGGATAAACCTAGAAATTTTTATTCTCAATAACACTCTTAGGCACAGGTCAGTCCCACTGCTTCTACCTCAGTTGCGTCAACTTCTATTGTAACGCTGAGAAATTTTTCTACCCAAATCGCATGCCTTATTATTTTATTTATTTCCATGTTTTAGGCTATGTGATTTATTTAATTATTGTTCACGAGTCCGTTTTTTTTAGAATTTGTATTTAGATGATGCGAGGTCGGAAAGGAGACGACGGGGACATCGAGGAATAGTAGATTTCTCTAAAAATTTATTGTTTTCAAGTTCACTTTTAAGAATTTAGAAATTTTGAGTGTAGTTGATTTTTTTTAAGTGGTCTTTTTAAGCTATTTTCAAAATCTCAAATTTATGAGGGACTAGGGATCTTATTTTTGGGGTGTAGCACTTTTATTAGTTAAATAGCAACTTCTACGCACAAGTATTTTTTTTTTACTAATTTAATCACCATTTCAAACAAAAAATTAGAGAAAGGATGAAGGGATTTTTTTAGCACCTTTATTTAATTTGTAGCAACTTTCATAAACCATCTTTTACAAAATTAAAACACACCTTCTCCTCCCAAATTTCTTTATATTTTTCGGTCACCCCTAGTCTACACTTCACCTCATTGTTACAAAAAAAAAAACCCTAGCCCCTCCCTTCAAAGAGCCGCCACCTTCCCTCCCCTTTCCTCCCATAGAATTCCTCCGTTTTTTAAGCTTCAAGTCTCATTCTCTTGCGATAAGGGTGATCTACTTCATCCTCCTCACAGCATGAAGCCTTTGTGTAGTAAGTATTCAAGATAAAGGCAAGTACAAAATGATTTCTTGATAAATCCTTCAAGCAATATATATTCATGTGTGTCGATTTAAGGATTTTTGTTGTTTTAAATCTATATTTGATGCATGGATTGATGGTTAACATAACTTGTTCATGAAATCGGCAGCCTAGATCAGATTTAGATGTGAGATATGGGTGTGGTGTCATGAGAAAGGAGATCGAGAGGTTTGGGTGATGGGTGTATGCGTCGGTTAGGGCTTTGAGGAAGGCGAGGTATAGCATGGCATAGGTTTCAGTCCAGAGGGGTTAGGATGGAGTCTAGGGGTCGTCCATGGGTTTTACTAGGGGTTGGTTGGGTCCTGGAGTGAATAAACGCTAGGCGTTTTTAGATGAGGTCTCAGCCTATGCCAGATTCACCTCTGTGCGCGAGTAGTGTCATTACACGCATCGGCTTGGTCACGGCGTGAATCATTTTCGAGTCTAATTTATTCCACTGACTAGTAGTGTGAGTGAGGGTTACGTGGGTCGAAATATAGAGTGATTTGGTGAAAAAATGGATTTTTAATGATTTTTACTATTTTGTCGCTCGAAATGAGTCTCGTCGGGTCATTTTTGTGAAAATTGAGATTTTGAGTTTAGGGGCTGCCAAAGTTCGTGGATGACTTTATTTGATGTTTTAAGCATATTTTAAGATGTTTACCAACATTTTAAGAATTTATTTGATTTATGAGATTTTTGGAAATTTTCACAACAAATTAACGCCTAGACAATGATTTTTAGCATGTCTGATTTTTAAACTGTCATATGAAGGATTTTATGAGAAATTTTAGGAGAAGAAATTTTATGAAGTTAAGAAGGAAATTATTTTTGAGGATTTGAGATTTATTTTGAGGTTAGAATGAGAAGAAAACAAAATTTTTTGAATGATATGAGTTGATTGTGGTTGTACTATTATGAGATATGGGGTCGAGAGACGTCTCGAGAGCAGCTGATGCATTTGTGGTTGAGCATGGTTTGCATACCACTATTTTGCGTGATGTTGTTTCTGTTGTGACTCCTGCCGACGCGAGCCTGTTCGCCCAAGAGGTTGTGATGAATGGCATTCTTAGGTTTGGTGAGAATGTGTTGGTAGCGAACCTGATTCGGATAGCGATGTGGGATTTCGATTGCATAGTGGGAATGGACGTGTTGTCTAGTTTTAGGGCCACCGTGGACTGTTTCCATGGCAGTGTGCGTTTTCGGCCCCAGTCTGGCGAGAAGTGGAACTTCTACTGCCACGATTCCCAATCGGATCCGCTGATCTCTGCTATGGAGATGTTTGGTTTATTGTCGTTGGACAATGTCGGGTTCATGATTTACGCTTTGGACGCATCCTCGAAGTCGTGTGTGGAGCTTAGTGACATTCTCGTTGCTCGTGATTTCCCTGATGTGTTTCCCGAGGAGGTTCCTGGTTTTCCTCCGAAGAGGGAGATCGACTTCAACATTGAGTTGGTGCCTGGTACAGCTCCTATTTCGCGAACTCCGTATCGTTTAGCACCAGCCGAGTTCAGAGAGCTGAAGGTACAGCTTAGTGATTTGTTGGATAAAGGTTTTATTCGACCGAGCATGTCACTGTGGGGAGCTCCTATCTTGTTTGTGAAGAAGGATGGTTCGATGAGGATGTGCATCGACTTTCGAAAACTGAATAAGGCTACTGTGAAGAATAAGTACCCTTTACTGAGGATCGAAGATTTGTTTGATCAGCTTCAGGGTTCAGCTGTATTTTCTAAGATCGATCTGCCTTCAGGGTATTATCAGTTGCGGATTCGAGAGCAAGATGTTGCGAAAACTGCGTTTCGAATGAGGTATGGGCATTATGATTTCTTGGTTATGCCTTTTGGTTTGACTAATGATCCTGCAGTTTTTATGAATGTGATGAATCGAGTCTTTAGAGAGTTCATCGATCAGTTTGTGATTGTGTTCATCGATGACATTTTGGTTTATTCGAAGACTCCAATGTAACATAAAGAGCATTTGAGGTTGGTTCTCCAAACACTACGAGACTCTCAGTTGTACGCCAAGTTTTCTAAGTGCGAGTTTTGGTTAGATGGAGTAGTGATGGTCCCAGAAATAGGATCACTAAGCAAATAGGAGTTCAGAAGGGGGGGAGGGGGTTGAATGAACTCCTTCGATTTTTTAAATCTTTTAAAATGTTTTCAACACGGCTTGACTTAAGTCCGAGTTACCAGACTTAAGGTATCTCAGTTTAATGCAAGTTTCTCGGTTAACTAGAAAAGTGCGGAATAAAACCCATTACTTGTGAACAGTGGATAAACACAATATATAAGTGCAGTATGTAAAAGCGTAAACTAAATAGCAAGGGTTCAGAAATTTGTTTCTGGATGTTCGGACTTCAATATCCTACGTCTCCCCTTCTTCCTCCTCGGAAGGTATCACTAGAATATTTGATGAAAGTAGGCCTTCTACAAACACCCGATCCCAAAGCCAGCAGCTATGAGAACTCCTAGTATATCCACACCAATCCAGGCAGACGCAGCTGCTGGTTTACAACCCTTATCAATATTTTTCGAACTGCTTTGCACAACAAGTTCGTTACAGACTCAATTGATTTAACAATTAATACAAAGCTATGAGTACTGTAAAATCTCTGGTTTCTTAGACAAAGAAACTCGATTCAAAGATTGAACCAGAGATTGAAACTCGAAGGTATAACAATGAATATCAACAGATAAAATTCTTCGAGTGGTTGAGCTTTTGAATGCTTTTCAATGGAGTGTAAGCTCTAGATAGATTTTGACAGTGTGACCGCAATATGATAATAGCGAAGGATGATTTATTCAATCCAGCTTCTTGTATTTATAGGCTTCGATTGCAACGGTCATAAATTCTTCAAAGGAAAATAAATCCCGTTTGAATTACTGCCAAAATTGTACACCGTAATTACTGCTCCACTACAAGGTAAATTGCTCATTCATAGAGACAATTTGTCTTCTTTCCATTTCAGTGCAAACATATAAAAACGGCCTCTGTATCTCGTACTATTTACCCAAAATAGTACCTTCCTTGTCTCCTTAATTCTAGGAAATAGTACGATCCTGATGATCTTTTCCATTTGAGTATACGATCGTATTTGAATCTATTAAGCTTGCGCCTGAAATTACTTTGATAATCAGCACTTCCTTCGTCATCGTTGTTAGTGATACTGCGACTGTTTCAGTGCAAACATATAAAAAACGGCCTCTGTATCTCGTACTATTTACCCAAAATAGTACCTTCCTTGTCTCCTTAATTCTAGGAAATAGTACGATCCTGATGATCTTTTCCATTTGAGTATACGATCGTATTTGAATCTATTAAGCTTGCGCCTGAAATTACTTTGATAATCAGCACTTCCTTCGTCATCGTTGTTAGTGATACTGCGACTGGAAAAACACTTGAAAGAATTCAACTGCTGATACATGTGTGTTTTTCCATCGACTGGTCCTTTGTAAAACAAACGACTGATTTTCTAGTGCGAGGGCAAAACGTTGTCGTATCAACTTATTCACGCGACATCGTTTTGCTATCAAGTATCACCTGCTGATTAAAAAGAATCACTGTAGTCATCTGCTGAAATTAAAACAACTGTAGCTACCTGCTGATTTTCCTTAAGAGGTGCAACTGCTGATTATTCTCATCACAAAGCCCAACGACTGAATCTTAGCGGTAATTCAATACGCTGTCGTTTCAAAATATCAAAGCGCTATCGTTTGACTTATCCAAGCGACATCGTTTTATCGCTATCAATAGATACCAACTGCTGAATGTATTCAAACTCCATCTGCTGATTCCTAGCGGTATTCTAATACGCCGTCGTTTAGACTTATCCAAACACTGTCGTTTTGTATTCTCCAACGGAATATTCTAATGCAACTGCTGATTCTCTTCAAAGACTCTTCCTGCTGATTACCCTGACAGGTTCAACTGCTGATATACAAAAGTGCACTCCAACGACATCGTTCCAACTTACTCAAACGGTGTCGTTTTGCAATCCTTAGCAAAACACGCTAATTTTCAAATTCCTGTGTTCGAATCCAACACACCTGCTGAGATCAAACCATCGACTTATTGCAAACCATCTGCTGAATTCCAACGAATAGTCCAACTACTGAAATGAACCCCGTCGACTGAAAAAGATCTCATGTTAAATTCTTGTCTTATTTTGTTATCACCAAAACTAATAAATTTTATCCTAACACGTAGTGTTTCTGGGTCATGTCATTTCGATCGATGGATTGTCTCTTGATCCCAGCAAGGTGGAGGCTGTAGTAAACTGGGAGCGCCCCAAGACTGTTTCAGATATCATAGCTTTTTGGGATTGGATAGATATTATCGACGCTTTATCGAGGTAGTTTCTAGTATAGCTAAGCCTATGACGCAGTTGACCCAGAACGACAAGATATTTGTTTGGATGGAGTAATGTGAGAACAAATTTCGGTTGCTCAAAGAGAAGCTAACTACAGCGCCAGTGTTAGCGTTACCCTAAGGTTCCAGAGGTTTTGTGGTTTGTGCTGATGCTTCGATTAACGGATTGGGTTGTGTTTTGATGCAAAATGGTCGAGTCATTGCGTATGCCTCCCGTCAGTTGAAACCTCATGAGACTCGATACCCAGTTCATGATTTGGAGTTGGCTGACGTTGTCTTTACTTTGAGGATTTGGCGCCCTATATTTATGGCAAACAGTTTGTGGTGTATACCGACCACAAGCGTCAGGCCCCGTGCTAATTACTAACAATTAACACATAATAAGCGCATAAACACGGAAGCTTAAAATCAGGGATTAAAAATTTTTCGAAATACAATGGGCCTGAACTTCAAATCATACATTCAAAATATTCAATACTCAAAATATGAGTTAACTCGAACTCATGCAACAAGTAACCACATAATATCAATTCAAAATACAGATCCCCAAATACATGATAACACGGGGCATTCCTCGGTTCAATACATATCATAAATAGACTGAGACTCAGGGACGCGGGGATCGACCAGCTGAACTTCCACTCTGCCAAGCTAGGTTACCTGAAACTCCTGCAAATGGGCAACGCAGACCCAAACAACAAAAGCAAGAAAAACAAGTACGAGGTCAAGCCTCAGTACGAAGAGCTATCAAAGCAGATAAACAAGCAGCATGCTATAAAACAATGCTATGAATGCATGAGGCTGTCAAAGGAAATCAGTCAGCTAGACCGGTGCAACAACTGGCAAAATCAAATCATGTCGCCTCTATACCACGGTCTATCAACCGGGAAATCATCGGTCCGTGATCATCGGGGCCCGTCAGCCCATCACAGCTCGGCGGTAGACACTCGTATCCGGTAGTCACCGCTCCGACGATAGCGTTGGACTTTTCGGGCACGACCCAACAGTCGGCCAGTCACAACGTGGCACCCAATCAGGTTATCAAATCAAATCTGTAAATCAGGCTCAAGATGTATGCATGAATGACATTCAATATTCATGCTCAATACATAATATGCATAAACGTAAAACAGTATACACATTCAATCAAAACAGTAACTGATTCACGTATGCTCATATCAGTAAAGCCACAGATTTCACAACATCGAATTATAGCCATGCCCAAGCTCAAAACTGCTAAGAGCTGCTCAATTCGTACCTTCCTTCTTCGAATTACCTAACAGATTTCTCCTGGCTCAACTCACGCAGCAGGAACTTCCTGGAAGCTGAAATCTGGTACAACATAGCTAATATCTTAGCTCAATTCAGCTACACAATCACGCTAATCGTACGGCCAGAAGCATACTTCGATCCTACACTTCAACGCAGGCATTAACTACTAAAAACCGAGCTCAAACTACAAGAAATGCTCACCCAAAAGCTCAAAAGAAACCACTGTTGAATCTGCTCAACGAAACCAGCAATTCACGAACGAGCAGGGCCTACGGGATCTCTCAAATCGTCGCTCCTAGCTTCCAAACTAGTATCAATGGAAATAGCAAATCTCAAGGAGTCCAGTGCCACCAAGAACGTCAAAAACAAAGGCTGGATGCGATGGAAATCGGCGGTGGAAAATCACGGTGAACAGTAGCTCGACGAGGGTTTGGAGAAGAAGAGATAAGAAATAACTGGCTCAAAATAATTCTAAGTGTCGATCAACACTTCTATAAATACCTCTTAAAGCCTCGCCTGCTGATTCATTAAAATCAATCGAAGCGTTCAGCAGAAGTCTATCAGCAGCTGCCCTCTTTCCTTTCGTTAAATTCAGCAGCAGCAACCAACAAAAGCAATCGCACGAAACACTTCAAAACGACACCGTTCCAACTTATCAAAACGACGCCGTAGCAAACACCAGCTGACAACAGCTCTCGCAAGCAAAACGACCAAGAGCTGGTAACAGCTCTCTCTTCAAAACAATCCATCTGCTGGTCGCGAGAAATCACTCAAAACGACGACGCATCTACTAATCCAAACGACGTCACTTTAGTTACGCAAGCATAGCTACTAACAGCTGATATCTCAAACGAAAAGCTCAAAACGCAGCGTTTCAACTAATTCAAACGACGCCGCTTCTCAACATTATAGCATTTGCGCGCCTGCTGGTCAGCAGCAACCATCGCAACGCAAACTACTGCCAGCAGAAAGGAATACGTCACGCCTACGTCATCATATCTATCGACAGCTCTTGGGACTGATTCCTCAAACCATCCGCTGATCGTCCTCCACTAGCGCAACTGCTGAATCTAGTAGTCAACGCTCCAAATATGTTGACTAACACGTGTCACTTCCTCATTCAATCTCACGCTAAGTGCAACATCTACCTGCAGCAACTTCAACTCGAACTAAAACCAGCAGATCTTATTGCGTCACGCTTACATCACCTCTGCTGATTCCAATTCCACCAGCAGCGAGTTACAGTAAGGTTGACCTGCGTTGACTCCGCTACAGTAGCGTGTTGTTAACAGCTTTGCACCAAAAACTCGCTACGACTGAATTTCCAAAAATTAACGCAACGTTCAAAATCGGCAGAAACCTCAAAATTTACGTGATTAATCCAAATCAAATCAATTAATCACTAACCTAAATTATCAATACTCACATTCTCCCCAACTTAAGAGATTTCGTCCTCAAAATCAAAGGCAAACACAGGGAAGAAACAATCAAACATGCGAATCTGCACTAACAACTCATCAAATTCAAAGAAAACCAGAAAATTTCCTCGAGATTATGCACGCTCAGTGCTCAAACAGATGAGGCCAATCCTGCCTCATCTTCTCCTCCACTTCCCAGGTTGCTTCTTCTCGGCCATGCTTGCTCCATTGGACCATCACCAACGGAATAATCTTGTTCCTCAGCTGCTTCTCCTTCCTATCCAAGATCTGCACCGGATATTCGACATAACTCAAGGCAGAATCCAGCTCAACATTGACACATGAAACACGTCATGCATCGCGGCTAACTCCTCGGGCAGCCTCAGTCTATAAGCCAATTGTCCAATCGGCTCGATAATCTCAAAGGGACCAACGAATCTGGGAGCCAATTTTCCTTTAAATCGGAATCTCATCACGCTCTTGAAAGGAGAAATCTTGAGAAACACCCGATCGCCCACCTCAAACTCTAACAGTCGACGTCTTCTGTTCGCATAACTCGAGAAATGGTCTTGAGCAGCCTTCATTCTACTCCGGATCAAATCAATTTGGTCTTTCATGTGCTGAACAAACTTCGGTGTAGAAAGCTGTCTCTCGCCAACTTCTTTCCAACAGATCGGGGACCTGCACTTTCGACCATACAAAGCCTCAAACGGAGCCATTCCAATAGTGACTTGGTAGCTGTTGTTATACGAAAACTCCACCAAGGAAAGCGAATCCTGCCAGCCACCGCTGAAATCCATCACTACCGCTCGCAGCATATCCTCTAAAGTCTGGATAGTCCGCTAAGACTGTCCGTCTGTCTGTGGGTGATAGGCTGTGCTCATCGCCAATCTCGAACCCATTGCTGCTTGCAGACTTTTCCAAAAGCGAGAAGTGAACCTCGGATCTCTGTCGGACACTATCGAAACCGGAACTCCATGCAATCTAACCACATGGTCGATGTACAATTTCGCATATTTTTTCATCGAACACCTCACATCATAGGGAATGAAATGGGCTGACTTCGAAAGTCTATCAATCACAACCCAAATCGCATCACATCCCCTACTCGATCGAGGTAGATGAGTCACAAAATCCATGGCGATGTGCTCCCAATTCCATTGGGGCACCTCCAAACTCTGCAACAAACCACCAGGTCTCATCCTCTCTGCCTTGACCTGCTGGCAATTTAAACATCTAGCAACAAAAGCAGAAATGTCGCTCTTCATGCCTGTCCACCAGTAGTGAGACTTCAAGGCATGGTACATCTTTCACTCACCCGGATGCACACTGTACCGACTACAATGTGCTTCATTCATGAGGGTCTCCTTCAAATCAATCAGGTTCGGAACTACAAATCTTCCTCTGAATCTCAAACATCCATCCGAAGCAACAGAGAAATCATCAGACTGACCAGACTGCGCCTTAATCCTCAACTCATGGATATAGGGGTCGGGTCGGTCCTCTGTGCCTCCCTGATGTTCATCACAATCTACGGTTCCACCTGAAGAGACGAAACGAAGAAATACTGATCACCCGGCTGGAATCGCCAACCAGAAGTACTCAACTCCTCATGAACTTTCGAAATACTCAAGGATGCTAACATCTCAGGCTGGGTCTCTCATCTCAGGCTGGGTCTTTCGACTTAGAGCATCTGCTACCAAGTTCACTCGCCCAGGCTGATACTGAATCTCACAATCGAAATCCTAAAGCAATTCCATCCAGCGCAGAGAAGCATCGGAGCACACAACAAATCCTCCGGAGCCAGACGGTAGGGCCAAAAACAGGAGCAGTAGTCAACTTCTCCTTCAGCGTCTAAAAACTGTACTCGCACTCATCAGTCCATACAAATCTCTTATCTTTCTGAGTCAACTGCGTCATAGGCTTGGCTATCGAAGAAAACTTCTCAATGAAACGCCTATAGTAGACGGACAATCCCAAGAAACTACGGATCTCTGAAACGTTTCGAGGTCTCTCCCAGTTCAGAACTGCTTCGACCTTGCTAGGATCCACCGAAATTCCTTGTGCCGAAATCACGTGACCCAAAAAGATAATCCTGTCGAGCCAGAACTCGCACTTGCTAAATTTGGCATAAAGCTGCGAGTCTCTCAATCTTTGTAACACTAGTCTCAAATGCTCCTTGTGCTCTCTCTTGCTCCTCGAGTACACCAAGATGTCATCTATGAAGATGATTACGAACCGATCGATATACTCGCTAAAGACGCGATTCATCAAATCCATAAAGACAGCAGGGGCATTCGTCAATCCAAAAGGCATGACAAGAAACTCAAAATGCCCATATCGAGTCCGGAAGGCTGTCTTTGCCACGTCAGCGTCTCTAATTCGCAACTGGTGATAACCAGAGCGCAAGTCAATCTTCGAGTAAACAACCGATCCCTGCAACTGATCGAACAAGTCATCAATCCTCGGTAGTGGATACTTGTTCTTCACTGTGGCCTTATTCAACTGTCTGAAGTCCACACACATCCTCATAGTGCCATCTTTCTTCTTCACAAATAGAATCGGAGCTCCCCAAGGCGACATACTCGGTCTGATGAAGCCTTTCTCCAGGAGATCACTCAACTGTTCCTTCAGCTCTTTCAACTCTGCGGGCGCCATCCGGTAAGGAGCTCTAGAAATCGGGGCGGTACCGGGCACCAACTCAATACTGAATTCGACCTCGCGTCGAGGAGGGAATCCAGGAATCTCATCTGGAAACACGTCGGGAAACTCTCGAACAACACCATGGAAGCAATCAACGGTAGCCTTATAGCTAGATAATACGTCCATTCCCAAAATACAGTCGAAATCTCTAATCCCCAACACAATCAAATTGATCACCAAAACATGCTCATCAAACCTAATCAGGCAATCTACTACTACCTCTCGGGACCACAGGTTCACACCAGCAGGAGTAGACACATAAACAACATCACACAGTGGGGAAGAACTCAACCCATGCTCAAACACAAACATCTCAGATATGAAAGAGTGTGATGCACCAGTGTCAAACAAGACTCTCGCAGGATAATCATAAATAGAGCATGTACCTCTAATCACCATGCCCGGAGTCTCCTCAGCCTGATCTCCTGTCAAGGCGTTCGCCTGCGCCTGCTGGGGAATCTGAAACGGCGGTCGGGAAAACGTGACGGCTCACGAGGCTGAAAACCAGATCGCTGGGACTGAGCAAAAGGTTGCTGTCGCTGAGAAGAACCACTAGCGGAACCCTGCTGTGACTGACCAGTAGACCGCCCTCCAATCGAAGGACACGCTCTAGCAAAATGTCCCGGCTGACCACATAGATGGCAGAGTCCTCGGACTCCTCGACACTGCGAAGTCTCATGCCTCCCTCCACACTGACTACAGAATCCGCCTCCAGAACCACTACCCGAACCACTGCCAGAACCAGAGCTCACGGACCCAGAAGAACTCGAATGGCCCATCTTCTTGAATTGCTTCCCTCTAGGTCTAAACTGCTGGCGACTCGACTGCTGTGACCCCTGAGGAGACTGATACGATTGCGACACCGCCTGAGCTGGCTGAGAAGCACGCGCGGTCGTCTGATGCACTGGAGCCTCGGGATCCATCAAACTCTCCTCGATATCCACTGCATTGTTCACAGCTTCCATAAAAGTCACCGGGGACCCAGACAACACCATCCGATAAAGGTCAGGTCTCAAGCCCTTCAAGAACTTGTTCCTCTTCGTTCGCTCTTGGTTCGCCACAGCTGGCATGTACACTAGAAGCGCAGAAAACCGCCTCGCATACTCGGCCACACGCATATCACCCTGCTTCAAATTATCAAACTCACGCTCCCGGCTAGCGAAGTAGGACTCTAGAGTGTATTCGCGTCGAAAAGCCTCACAGAAAGCATCCCAAGTGAGCTCCGTCCCACTATCTCGAAGCATCCAAGAAGTACTCCTCCACCAGCGCTGTGCATCATCTCGTAGCTGCAGCACTGCCAACTTCATTCTGTTTTCCGGGGCGTACTCCAGGGTATCAAATAGCTCCTCCATCTGAACAAGCCATGCCTCAGCCCTAGCGCCACCCTCAGTACCGGCAAACGTCGGTGGGTTCGTCCGCTGAAATCGGGCTAATACTAACTCCATTCCACCTATCTGCCTAGTGACGTCCTCAACCTGAGCGTCATCACTACCTGCTCTAGACTCCTCCTCAGAACGTCTAGTCCTCCTACCTCCTCCTCGTCTCGGCGGCATCTAAACAAGCCTAGAGGTAAGATCTCACAGCAGATAGAACAACAAGACAGATAATAGATCACATAATTCACAGAGGCAATCAAAATCAAATCAAAACTCTGTGCTTAGACTCGAGTGTGATCAAAAGAAATCGAGCTTATCCCAGTTTAAGCTCTGATACCAAAAATGTCAGGCCCCGTGCTAATTACTAAGAATTAACACATAATAAGCGCATAAACACGGAAGCTTAAAATTAGGGCTTAAAAATTTTTCGAAATACAATGGGCCTGAACTTCAAATCATACATTCAAAATATTCAATACTCAAAATATGAGTTAACTCGAACTCATGCAACAAATAACCACATAATATCAATTCAAAATACAGATCCCCAAATACATGATAAGACGGGGCATTCCCCGGTTCAATACATATCATAAATAGACTGAGACTCAGGGACGCGGGGATCGACCAGCTGAACTTCCACTCTGCCCAGCTAGATTACCTGAAACTCCTGCAAATGGGCAACGCAGACCCAAACAACAAAAGCAAGAAAAACAAGTACGAGGTCAAGCCTCAGTACGACGAGCTATCAAAGCAGATAAACAAGCAGCATGCTATAAAACAATGCTATGAATGCATGAGGCTGTCAAAGGAAATCAGTCAGCTAGACCGGTGCAACAACCGGCAAAATCAAATAATTTCGCCTCTATACCACGGTCTATCAACCGGGAAATCATCGGTCCGTGATCATTGGGGCCCGTCAGCCCATCACAGCTCGGCTGTAGACACTCGTATCCGGTAGTCACTGCTCCGACGATAGCGTTGGACTTTTCGGGCACGACCCAACAGTCGGCCAGTCACAACGTGGCACCCAAACAGGTTATCAAATCAAATCTGTAAATCAGGCTCAAGATGTATGCATGAATGACATTCAATATTCATGCTCAATACATAATATGCCTAAACGTAAACAGTATACACATTCAATCAAAACAGTAACTGATTCACGTAAGCACATATCAGTAAAGCCACAGATTTCACAACATCGAATTATAGCCATTCCCAAGCTCAAAACTGCTAAGAGCTGCTCAATTCGTACCTTCCTTCTTCGAATTACCTAACAGATTTCTCCTGGCTCAACTCACGCAGCAGGAACTTCCTGGAAGCTGAAATCTGTTACAACATAGCTAATATCTTAGCTCAATTCAAGCTACACAATCACGCTAATCCTACAGCCAGAAGCATACTTCGATCCTACACTTCAACGCAGGCATTAACTACTAAAAACCGAGCTCAAACTACAAGAAATGCTCACCCAAAAGCTCAAAAGAAACAACGGCAGAATCTGATCAACGAAACCAGCAATTCACGAACGAGCAGGGCCTACGGGATTTCTCAACTCGTCGCTCCTAGATTCCAAACCAGTATCAATGGAAAGAGCAAGTCTCAAGGAGAAATCGGCGGTGGAAAATCACGGTGAACAGTAGCTCGACGAGGGGTTGGAGAAGAAGAGATAAGAAATAACTGGCTCAAAATAATTCTAAGTGTCGATCAACACTTCTATAAATACCTCTTATAGCCTCGCCTGCTGATTCATTAAAATCAATCGAAGCGTTCAGCAGAAGTCTATCAGCAGCTGCCCTCTTTCCTTTCGTTAAATACAGCAGCAGCAACCAACAAAAGCAATCGCACGAAACACTTCAAAACGACACCGTTCCAACTTATCAAAACGACGCCGTAGCAAACACCAGCTGACAACAGCTCTCGCAAGCAAAACGACCAAGAGCTGGTAACAGCTCTCTCTTCAAAACAATCCATCTGCTGGTCGCGAGAAATCACTCAAAACGACGACGCATCTACTAATACAAACGACTTCACTTTAGTTACGCAAGCATAGCTACTAAGCTGATCTCTCAAACGAAAAGCTCAAAACGCAGCGTTTCAACTAATTCAAACGACGCCGCTTCTCAACATTATAGCATTTGCGCGCCTGCTGGTCAGCAGCAACCATCACAACGCAAACTACTGCCAGCAGAAAGGAATACGTCACGCCTACGTCATCATATCTATCGACAGCTCTTGCGACTGATTCCTCAAACCATCTGCTGATCGTCCTCCACTAGCGCAACTGCTGAATCTAGTAGTCAACGCTCCAAATATGTTCACTAACACATGTCACTTCCTCATTCAATCTCAGGCTAAGTGCAACATCTACCAGAAGCAACTTCAACTCGAACTAAAACCAGCAGATCTTACTGCATCACGCTTACATCACCTCTGCTGATTCCAATTCCACCAGCAGCGAGTTACAGTAAGGTTGACCTGCGTTGACTCCGCTACAGTAGCGTGCTGTTAACAGCTTTGCACCAAAAACTCGCTACGACTGAATTTCCAAAAATTAACGCAACGTTCAAAATCGGCAGAAACCTCAAAATTTACGTGATTAATCCCAAATCAAATCAATTAATCACTAATCTAAATTCTCAATCCTCACAACAAGAGTCTTCAGTATCTTTTCTCTCAGTCTAATTTGAATATGGACAGCGTAGATGGATGGAGCTGCTTAAGGATTTTGATTGCGAGATTCAGTATCAGCCTGAGAAAGTGAATGTAGTTGCTGATGCCCTTAGCTGGAAAGCTCAAGTGTCGATGCTTGCATTATTGTCTATCTCGAAAGTTCATGAGCATCTGAGCACTACTGGTGGCGTTTTTACCCAGGTGATGACTATGTTGTGGTGTCATCTTTTCAAGTTGAGCCACAGATTGTTTCGAATATTAGAGCAGCTCAGAGAACGGATCCGTATATTCATGAGTTGAAGTTGAAGACTCGAGCTGGACAATTGGAGGATTATTCTGTCACATCTGATGGTTGTTTGAGGTTTCGTGGAAGGTTGGTACTGCCAAATCTTATTGATTTGAAGGAGGAGATCTTGAGAGAAGCTCACTGTCAGGACCTATGCTCTAATACATACATTAGATATCAAGTAAGCACAATTACGCGGAAGCATTAAGATATGGGCTTAAAAATTTTTCGAATTGGGCCTGATCCAAAATATCATTCAAAATAAGTTCGTAATCAAAATAAGGACTTAAAATAAAAAATCAACAACAACAAAAACAGGCAACAAGTATCAAATACAGATCCCCTCAAATACTGTAGGCACAGGACATCCCCTGGCTCAATATATCAATACATAATATGATAACTGGGACTCAGAACGGGGATCTACCAGCTGACGCTCAACTCTGTCCAGCCGGATTACCTGTAGAACCTGCAAAGGCCAACACAGACCAAAGCAGCCCAAAAACAGGGAAAATAAACGAGGTCAAACTTCAGTATGAAGAGCACTCATAAAATAGCAAATCATAAAAGATGCAATATTTCAAGTCATGATATGCATGTGGGTATCAAAGAATACCGGTAATCAAGGTCAACAAATCAGCTGGCAATTCAAATCTCAATGGAGCCTCAATACCACGCACAACCAATCAGCCGGTGGAAATCATCGATCCGTGATCTTCAGGTGCGACAATCTGCCGACCATCACAGTTTAGTGGTCTTCAGGTGCGAAAACTCAGCCGGACACCACCTCGATGATAGCATTGGACCTTTCAGGCACGACAAATCAGTAGGCCGATCACAACGCTAGCTCAATTCGCAAATCATAAAAGATGCAATATTTCAAGTCATGATATGCATGTGGGTATCAAAGAATACCGGTAATCAAGGTCAACAAATCAGCTGGCAATTCAAATCTCAATGGAGCCTCAATACCACGCACAACCAATCAGCCGGTGGAAATCATCGATCCGTGATCTTCAGGTGCGACAATCTGCCGACCATCACAGTTTAGTGGTCTTCAGGTGCGAAAACTCAGCCGGACACCACCTCGATGATAGCATTGGACCTTTCAGGCACGACAAATCAGTAGGCCGATCACAACGCTAGCTCAATTCAGGCATCAATCAAAATTCAGGCTCAATATGTCAGTCAATATCAATTCACAAACATAAGTAATTCCTACGTAAATAGAACAGATAATCAAATCACAGCCAGGAAAATCTGTTCACGTAATTAATCAGACACAGCATTCTCAAGACACTGGAAATATTCTCATGCTTATGCCAAAGCTGTTTAAATAAGCTCAAATCCATACCTCCTCTAAGTTGCTAATACCTCGACAGATCACGCAGAACACAGCTCCAACAGAGGCTCAATCAGCTGCGGTACTAGCTCTTCAAGAAATCAACAGAAGATACCTACGAGCTCACATCCAATGCTGCTCAAGAACGAAAGAACCACTGGACCACAATCGCGAAGATGATCGAACCTGCAACTACTTCGTGCTCCCTCAACTCATCGATCTAAAGCTCTAAACTGGTATCAATCGAAAGCTCTAAGGAATACGAGCTCAGTGCCACCAATCTTTCTCCAAATGGCAGCGTAAATCAACGGCAATCTCAAGAAATAGGGTTAGATCAACAGTATGGGTTCGCGAAGCTCTCGGGAAGAAGGTAGAAAACAAAATTTTGAATTCGAAATCGACTAAGTGTTTCTCGACACTTATATTAAAATATCCCAGTGAGAGCTACTGTGAAAGTCAATCAATCAAATCTGAACGCTACCTCAGATTTGGGCGCCATCTCAAATCTTAGCGCTAACTCAGATTTGACTCTACTACGCTATCGTCGCGCGCAATCACCAAACGATGTCGTGTTGGAGTCTCGCTCCAAACAAACAGATCTCACGACAAAGGCTCGCTCGCTCATCCAGATTTGGTCAAGTCTGAAAACCTTAAACTGCACCGATTTACACCAACTCACGAACCGGATCGGTCCACACAGTACCATTGACAAACACTTGACTTCCCAAAATAGACGCGCACATCTGTTCGCTCCCACTGAACAGATTTCACTCAACCAACGTCAATCTGGTAATACGATACGACGTCGCATTACCTCCAACTCTATATTCCACTACTCAAAATCTCCAGAACATCTCAAATCTGATATCTTCTAATACCATCCCCAAACAACACTCAACTCAAGCGCAGTACACCAAAACAGATCATACCCGAGTACGATCTTCTCCAATCCACTTACGCCACTCGGATCTGTTCCAAGCCACCCGATAGCGACCAACAGTCCACATCTGATCTGTTCTACCTCAAATCTGAAAATCCGAAAATCACCAATAGAAAAACCAATTCCTTCAAATCTGAAAACTCGATGGTTAACATCTCCCGTGGTTAATCCTTGTCCAGATCTGATTATTTCCGTTATTCACCAATTAGTAAATTTCTAGTCCTCACTCTCCCCCACTAGAAAATAATTTCGTCCCGAAATCAGCTCATAACAACATATCAGAATCATAGAGAACACCAGAAATTCACCAAAACTAAGACAAGCAATCTGCCCAGCATGACTCAATGCTTAACAAAACCACAAATCATAAGAACAAAACAACTCAAAGCATGAATCAACAAGCCAGAAGATTACCTGGAAATCTACTGTCATCGCTCAAACAGATGAGGCCACTCCTGTCTCATCTTTTCTTCAACTTCCCAGGTAGCTTCTTCTCTACCATGCTTGCTCCATTGGACCATCACCAATGGAATAGTCTTGTTCCTCAGCTGCTTCTCCTTCCTATCCAGAATCTGCACTGGATATAACACATAACTCAGGGTCTGATCTAGCTCCACTTCTTCAGTTCTCAGCACATGGGACAGATCTGGCATATTTCCTCAACATTGATACATGAAACACATCATGCATCACTGCTAACTCATCAAAAAGCTGCAATCGATAAGCCAAAGACTCAATCCTCTCAACAATCTCAAAGGGACCGACGAATCTAGGAGATAATTTACCCTTAAATCTGAATCTCATCAAGCTCTTGAAAGGAGAAAATTTCAAAAATACTTGATCGTCAAATTCAAACTCCAAAGTTCTGCGCCTCTTATTCGCATAACTCGCATAACGATCTTGTGCAGCTTCATTCTACTCCGAATCAACTCAATCTGATCTTTCATATGTTGCACAAATTCAGGATTAGACAACTGTTTCTCACAAATCTCTTCCCAACATATCGATGATCTACACTTTCGACCATACAAAGCTTCGAATGGAGCCATCCCGATAGTCACTAGGT
Source organism: Dorcoceras hygrometricum (assembly GCA_001598015.1). NCBI lineage: Eukaryota > Viridiplantae > Streptophyta > Magnoliopsida > Lamiales > Gesneriaceae > Dorcoceras > Dorcoceras hygrometricum. The sequence continues at coordinate 242,570 of KQ986739.1, forward strand.
AGCTATTATTATACGAAAATTCGACTAAGGATAAAGAATCCTGCCAGCCACCACTGAAATCCAACACGACAGCTCGCAGCATGTCTTCTAAATCTGAATGGTTCTCTCGGATTGGCCATCTGTCTGAGGGTGATAAGCTGTACTCATAGCCAATGTTGAACCCATCGCTGCCTGCAAGCTCTTCCAGAATCAAGAAGTAAATCTTGGATCTCTATCAGACACTATCAAAACTGGCACTCCATGAAATCTAACCACATGGTCAATGTATAGTCTAGCCATCTTCTTTATAGAACATCTCACATCATAGGGAATTAAATGGTATGACTTCGAAAGCCTGTCAATCACCACCCAAATCGCATCACATCCCCTATTAGATCGAGGCAAGTGAGTCACAAAATCCATGGCCACGTGCCTCACGTGCTCCCAATTCCATTGAGGCACTTCTAAGTTCTGTAGCAATCCACCAGGTCTCATCCTATCGGCCTTGACCTGTTCGCAGTTCAAACATCGAGCTACAAATCCAGAAATATCATTTCTCATGCCTTCCCACCAGTAGTGAGACTTCAAGGCATGGTACATCTTCTTCTCGTCCGGATGCACACTATAATGACTACAATGGGCCTCGTTCAAGATGGTTTCCTTCAAATCAATCAAATTCGGAACAACCAATCTACCTCGAAATCTCAAGCATCCATCAGAAGTAACAGAAAAATCTTTTGACTGGCCATTCTGGGCCTTAATATTCAACTCATGAATATACGGGTCAGTCCTCTATGCTGCTCTAATGTCCGCAACAATCTGTGGTTCCACCTGAAAAGAAGAAACCACGAAGTACTGATCATTTGGCTGAAAACGCCATCCAGAAGTCCCCAAATCCTCATGGACTTTGGATATACTTATCGACGTCAACATCGTAGGCTGGGCTTTCCTACTCAAAACATCCGCTACTAAGTTCATCCTCCCAGGCTGATACTGAATCTCACATTTAAAATCTTTGAGCAACTCCATCCAACGACATTGCCTCATATTCAGATCTGACTGAGTGAAGATATACTTCAAGCTCTTGTGATCCGTGTACACCACAAATTGTTCACCATACAAATAATGACGCCAAATCGTCAAGGCAAAAACAATCACAGCCAACTCTAGATCGTGAACAGGGTATCTCGTCTCATGGGGTTTCAACTGTCGAGACGCATAAGCTATCACTCGCCCATTCTACATCAAAACACAACCCAAACCACTCAGAGAAGCATCCGAGCACACCACAAAACCTCCAGAACCCTACGATAAATCCAACACATGAGCAGTAGTCAAATTATCCTTAATCAATTGGAAACTCGGCTCACACTCGTCTTTCAAAACAAATTTTCTATCCTTCTGGGTCAATTGAGTCATCGTCCTGGCTATCTAAGAAAACTTCTCGATGAAACGTCCATAGTAGCCAGCCAAACCCAAAAAACTACGGATCTCAGAAACATTCCTATGTCGCTCCAAGTTTAGAACTACTTCGATTGTGAGGACTATAAATTTTTAAGTACGATTTATTAGCTAATAAGATTTGGATTAGGATTAGCTAATTGAGTTTCTAGTTATCGGGTGAAATCTGCGTTGAATTTGGAGCTGTTTTGGTGAGATTTTTCATCGGGATCTGATTCCAGTAAGAATTCAGATTTGAGGCCTATCGCTGGAAGAAGATAAGCTTTTAGGATTCTTGCAAGGGAATTATCGAGACTCAGATTTGAGGTATAGAGGTTCAGATCTGAGAGAGAGAGAGAGAGAGAGAGAGAGAGAGAGAGATAGAGAGCAGATTCGAGTATTCAGGTTTGACGCTAGTGAGTGGAATATGTTTAGCGGGCGTGAACAGATGTGAGATTCTACGTTGGGGAAGTCAGTGATGGTCAGTGGTCCAGAGTTGCTCAGATGGTGGGTGGACGCTGGCAGATGTGAGCGTTAGCGGGTATCGTGTTGAGAGCGGGACTACTATGCTAAGTAGCGCGACGTCGTTTTGGCATCAAAAGCACATGTTTTGTTTAGAGAGTCAGATACGAGATAGCGTAGTCAGATGTGAATGATAGCTGAGGCCAGATTTGAGGGACTTCTGCTTTAGCGGTGGGATCTGAATTTGTCATTGATTGACTTCCATTGTAGCTTGGACTTGGGGATTTAAATTAAGTGTCGATCAACACTTAAAAGTATTTCGAACCTGATATTTGTTATCTTCATCCCCGATAACCCTCTATTGGTACTATTCATCCAAACCCTATTTCCGTCGATTTCCGTAGTTTTACGCCGCCGTTTGGAGCAAGATTGGTAGTGTTGAGCTCATCTTCTCTAGAGCGTTCGATTGATACCATTTTGGAGACTGGAGTCGTCGGAATTGTGGAGCGCGAAGTTGTTGCAGTGTTTGTGTAACTTCGCGATTTTTGACCTGTAGTTCGTCTGTTCTTTAGCAGCTTTGGGTAAGTGATTTCTTTCCATTTTAAGCTTCATTGAGGGCTGAATGGTGCTCTATAGAGTTGAGGTAGCTGAGTGAGCTACGAGGCTTTAGAATTTAAGCTGTATGAGTTCATATTTGAGTTGATATTGAGATATCTTGACAGATTTGAGCAGGTAGTGGCTTCTGTTGAGTTCGTCGTGAAGCTGATAGGGCAGTAGACTTGAGTTGGTTGCTGCGCCCTTGTTTTTGTAAGATCTGTTGAGGTAGAAGCTGAATTGAGGTACGAATTGAGCTAGATTTTAGCAGCTTTGTTATCAGCTTTGGGATATTTCCTTAGTGTATTAGATGTTGTGCTTTGTACTGATTGTATGATGATTATGTGCTCATATCTGTTTTGTGCGTGAGATATATGTATGATCTTAAGCATGAGTCTGCTGTGCATTCACACATACATATTGAACCTGATTCCTTTGAGAGCTGAATTCCTTGGCACGTTGCGATCGGCCGGCTGAGTCTTCGCACCTGAAAGGTCCAACGTTGATTTTGATGTGGTGGTCGACTGAGTCTTCGTGCCTGAATACCACTGCCTTGTGATGGTCGCTGAGTCGTCGCACCTGAAGATCACAAGATGATGATTATTTATGAAATCTGCACAGCTGAGTCATTGTGCCTTGTCTATCGATGATTCTTCGTAGCCTTGTTCATGCATTGCACGATTACGATATTGCACTGTCTGATATGATAGATGTTTTTATTATGCTCATCGTACTGAGGTTTGACCTCGTTTATTTTTCCCTATTTTGTGCTTCTTTGGTCGGCATTGGCCATTGCAGGTTCTTCAGGTAACCAGGCTGGATAAATTGGAGCTTCAGCTGGTCGATCCCCTTTTTGATTTGAGTCCCAGTTGTTTTGATATTTATATTGAGCCAGGGGATGTCCTGTGCCTTTATTTGTTTTTGGGGATCTGTAGTTGATTGACTATTTGTTTTATTGTATGTTGTTTGAGTATTGGGTTAAACTCTTATTTTGAGTATGAATGTATTTTGAATGATATTGGATCAGGCCCATAATCAAAAATTTTTAGCCCATATTTTTATGATGCTTACGCATATTTATGACTAATTGATGTATTAGCGCACCGGGCCTGATATTTTTGGTATCAGAGCTTAAACTGGGATAAGCTCATTTCTTTTTTATCACACTTGAGTCTACGCACAGAGTTTGAGTTTTGATTTTGACTGACTCTGTGATTGTATGATTTGATTATTTGCCTCTGTGATTTATCCACTTGCTTTCTTACCTCTGAGTTTTGTTAGATGATGCCGAGGAGAGGTAGCAGTAAGATTTCTAGGCAGGTAGATGGGGAGTCTAGAGCCCCGGGCAGTGATGAGGATGTTGAGCAGCAGGGTATACCTTTGCGTTGCCGAGCTAGACAGGTTGAGGTAGAGGTGGATGATGTGACCCGACAGATTGGAGAGATGGAGCTAGTGTTGGCTAGGTTCCAGAGGATGAATCCCCCGACGTTTACTGGTGTCGAGGTTGGTCTGTTGGCTGAAGGCTGGCTTGAGCACATGGAAGAGTTGTTTGACGCGGTGGAGTACTCGCAAGAGAGGAGACTGAAGTTAGCAGTGTTGCAGTTGAGATAGCATGCTCAACGCTGGTGGAAGGATACTTCTCGTGTCATAAGAGAGAATGGAGTTTTGATCTCTTGGGAGAGCTTCTGTGCAGCTTTTCGACAGGAGTAACCTCTGAGTCTTTCTATAACAATGTGAGCGGGATTTCGACAATCTGAAGCAAGGGAACTTGAGGGTGTCCGAGTATGCCAGGCAGTTTTCTTCGCTCTTGTCATATGTTCCCCATGTTGCGACCAGGAGAGGACGAAGAGGAACAAGTTTTTGAGAGGGTTGAGGCCCGAGTTGTTCCGCATGGTGTTAGCTGGTTCCCCTACGACGTATGTTGAGGTTGTGGACAGAACAGTGGAATTGAGGAGAGTCTGATGGAAGCACAGAATCTAATGCAGCCAAAAACTGGACGTAGTTTTCAACCTATGCCAGAAGCGATGCCTTCTTTCAAATCTCCTCAAGTGCTGCAACAGTCGAATCGTCAGAGGTTCAAACCTCGAGGGAAACAGTTTAAGAAGCGTTCGAACTCGAGTTCTTCTAGTTCAGTGAGTTCTTGTGGTAGTGGCTCCGGAGGAGGAGTGACTTGTGGACAGTGTGGAGGTCGTCATATGACTTCACAGTGTCGTGGAGTTCAGGGCCTTTGCCATAACTGTGGGCAGCCTGGACATTTTGCTCGAGTGTGTCCGGCTGGAGGACAGTCTTTGGGTCAGTCGCAGCAAGGCTCGGCTGGTGGTTCTTTATAGAGACCGCAACCTTTTGCTCAGTCCCAACGATTAGGTTTCCAACCCCGTGAACCTTCTAGGTTTGGTGGACCTTCGAAACCTCAGTTTCCGGGACCGCAACAGGCTCAGGTGAATTCCTTGACGAGAGAGCAGGCTGATGAGATACCTAGTGGAGTGATTGGAGGTACTTGTTTTATCTTTGATTTTCCTGCACGAGTTTTGTTTGATACTGGATCATCACAGTCTTTTATTTTTGAATTGTTTGTGTATGAGTGTGGGTTGAGTTCTACCCACTGTGTGATGTTGTTTCCGTATCCACCCATGCCGGCGTGATTTTGTTGTCCCGTGAGGTAGTTTTGGATTGTGTGATTAGGTTTGATGAGAATGTGTTCTTGAACAATTTGATTACTTTGGGAATCAGAGATTTTGATTGCATCTTGGGTATGGATGTGCTGTCTAAGTATAGAGCGACTATTGATTGTTTCCATGGTGTGGTGAGATTTAGGCCTCTTTTTGGGGAGAAATGGGATTTCTATGGTGCTGATTCGCGACCTAAGATTACTTTGGTGTCTGCCATGGAGATGTTCAGTTTGTTGTCGCTAGAGAATTCAGAGTTTATGATCTATGCCTTGGATGTTTCCCGAGTATCTCTAGTAGGATTGAGCGATGTTCCGATTGCTCGAGAGTTTTCAGACGTGTTTCTGGATGAGATTCTTGGATTTCCTCCGAGATGAGAGATTGACTTCAGCATAGAGTTGGTGCCAGGAACAACCCCAATTTCTAGAGCTCCGTATCGGTTGGCGCCAGCTGACTTGAAGTAACTCAAAGAGCAGTTGCGTGATCTTTTAGAGAAGGGCTTCATTAGACCGAGTATGTCGCCCTGGGGAGCTCCGATTCTTTTCGTGAAGAAGAAAGATGGATCTATGAGGATGTGTGTGGATTTTCGGCAGTTGAACAAAGCGACAATTAAGAACAAGTATCCGTTGTCGAGGATTGATGACTTGTTTGATCAGTTGCAGGGATCTTCTATATACTCTAAGATTGATCTGTGGTCTGGTTATCATCAGTAGCAAATCAGAGACGCTGACGTGGCGAAGACGACTTTCTGGACGAGCTATGGGCATTATGAGTTTTTGGTGATGCCATTTGGATTGACGAATGCTCCTGTTGTCTTCATGGATTTGATGAATCGCGTCTTCAGTGAGTATCTCGATCGTTTCATGATTGTCATCATAGATGACATCCTGGTGTATTCGAGGAACTTCAGAGAGCATAAAGAGCACTTGAGATTGGTTTTGCAGAAAATAAGGGACTCACAGCTGTATGCGAAGTTCAGCAAGTGTGAATTCTGGTTGGATAGAGTAGTCTTTTTGGGTCATGTCATTTCAGAACAAGGTATTTCTGTGGATCCAAGTAAGGTCGATGCAGTTCTTAACTGGGAGCGACCTAGGAATGTTTCCGAGATCCACAGTTTCTTGTGATTGGCTGGTTATTATAGGCGTTTTATTGAGAAGTTATCTTCGATAGCTAGGCCGATGACTCAGTTGACCCAGAAGGATAGGAAGTTTATTTGGACTGATGAATGTGAGTCTAGTTTCCAGTTTCTTAAGGAGAAGTTGACTACTGCTCCTGTGTTAGCTTTGCCTTCGGGTTCTGGAGGTTTTGTAGTTTGCTCTGATGCCTCTCTGAGTGGGTTGGGTTGCGTGCTGATGCAGAACGAGTGTGTGATAGCTTATGCGTCTCGACAATTGAAACCCCATGAGACGAGGTACCCCGTTCTTGATTTAGAGTTGACTGCGATAGTGTTTGCCTTGAAGATTTGGCGTCACTATTTGTATGGTGAACAATTTGTGATGTACACCGACCACAAGAGTTTGAAGTATATCTTCACGCAGTAAGATTTGAATATGAGGCAACGCCACTGGATGGAGTTGCTGAAGGATTTTGAGTGTGAGATTCAGTATCAGCCTGGGCGGATGAATTTAGTGGCCGATCCTTTGAGTAGGAAAGCCCAACCTACGATGTTGACATCGATGAGTATATCCAAAGTCCATGAGGATTTGAGGACTTTCGGATGGCTTTTTCAGTTAGGTGATCATTGCTTCATGGTTTCTTCTTTTCAGGTCGAGGGAAAGATTGTAGCAGACATTAGAGCAGCGCAGAGGACTGATCAGTATGTTCATGAGTTGAAGATTAAGGCTCAGAATGGTCAGTCTGAGGATTTTTCTGTTGCTTCTGATGGATGCTTGAGATTTCGAGGTAGATTCGTGGTTCCGAATTTGATTGATTTGAAGGAAGCCATCTTGAATGAAGCTCATTGTAGTCGATACAGTGTGCATCCGAGCGAGAAGAAGATGTATCATGACCTGAAGTCTCACTTCTGGTGGGAAGGCATGAGGAATGATATTTCTACATTTGTAGCTCGATGTTGAATTGCCAATAGGTTTTCGGCTGAGAGGATGAGACCTGGTGGATTGCTACAGAGTCTAGAAGTGCCTCAGTGGAACTGGGAGCACATCGCCATGGATTTTGTGACTCATTTGCCTCGATCGAGTAGGGGGTGTGACGCTGTTTGGGTTGTTGTTGATAGACTTTCAAAGTCAGCCCATTTCATTCCCTATGATGTGAGGTGCTCGATGAAGAAGATGGCGCGACTGTACATTGACCATGTGGTGAGATTGCATGGAGTGCTAGTTTCGATAGTGTCTGATAGAGATCCAAAATTTACTTCCCGATTTTGGAAGAGCTTGCAGGCAGCGATGGGTTCGAGATTGGCTATGAGTACAGCCTATCACCCACAGATAGATGGCCAATCTGAGAGGACCATTCAGATTTTAGAGGATATGCTGCGAGCAGTTGTATTGGATTTCAGTGGTGGCTGGCAGGATTCCTTGTCCTTAGTTGAGTTTTCTTATAACAACAGCTACCAGGTGACTATTGGGATGTCACCTTTTGAAGCGTTGTATGGTCGTAAGTGTAGATCACCGATCTGCTGGGAAGAGATTGGTGAGGAGCATTTGTCTACTCTTGAGTTTGTGTAGCACATGATGGATCCGATTTAGTTGATTCGGAGTAGAATGAAAGCTGCTCAAGATTGACATGCTAGCTGTGCTAACAAGAGACGCAGACCTTTGGAGTTTTAGGTTGGTGATCGTGTGTTTCTCAAACTCCTTTCAAGAGCGTGATGAGGTTCAGACTTAAGGGTGTTGGGGATCCGGATCCGCCCCCCGGCGAGGCAACGGAAGAACAAAGAATAAAGGTCGGGAGACGATCAATACGAAAAATAGAATTCAAAATTCAACATACATAGGGCGTTCAAAGCGAATACCTTGCTGGCACTTGTGCCTGGCTCCAACCGGAATTACAAGAACCCGGATCTTCTCGGTAGATTGCGGTAGATATCGCCAATCCGATCCACGACCAGAACCAAGACTCCTTCGTAAGGCTGCACTAGAAGCACTGGAGAATTCTGCACGAACGGATTCTCCTCGTCGAATCGGCCGGAACGAATTCCGGCGACTCGAGGCGGCGGCGGCGGCGGCGTGTGTAGAGAGGAGGGAGGCGGCTACTTTGTGTCTATGGTTAGGTTAAGTTGTAACACTTATGTTTTGGTTTAGTCATAATCCTATATTAAATAGAATAGGTGATGGATTTGGATCCGGCCCAACGGGCCCGGGTCCAATGATGAACATTCGTTTCATCTCCATCACCGAGACTTCACCGTAACTCCGATCGTCAATCAGATCGGACGGATCGACTCAGTTTCCAAAACTGAATATTATGATCTGAAGAACCATTTTTCAGAACCCAGTGCAAAATGACCGTTTTGCCCCTCAACAGCGGGAAACCCCGGTTTGACCCCTGTTGACTTTTTAGGAAGTCGCATTTCCCGAAGTCCTCTTCTCGTGCTCAACACATTGAGCTGAGTATCCGTGTGGGAATCTCGAATCTAGTACTTGTGTGACCCTCAATGGTTCAGGGATACAGCTAGCCGTGGGCCCACAACCATTGTGGCTCCGGAATCACAATTCCGGACCTGAAGTCGCATTTCCCGAAGTCCTCTTCTCGTGCTCAACACAGTTGAGCTGAGTATCCGTGTGGGAATCTCGAATCTAGTACTTGTGTGACCCTCAATGGTTCAGGGATACAGCTAGCCGTGGGCCCACAACCATTGTGGCTCCGGAATCACAATTCCGGACCTGCCCAACGGATCATGGTAAAGCGTCTAGCAACATCGCCCCATGATCCCCTAGGTATCACTGATAGTGCCTGCAAGAACCAGTCGGTCGTGGTTAGCGTACAGTACGGTCCTTTCAGTCCATATATCCCGATCATATCAACGACCATTGGTAAATCGAGAGTCGCTATAGATCTGATAGCTATGCATACATCTTGGAGATCGAATAGTGACATCGCGAGTGTAACTAGGTAAACACATTTACCTAAAACACTTCTAGTACTCTGGCCAGAGATTTATACACTATTATCCCCTCAGATAGCATAGGATATCCACGCATGTCTGTGAGCGGTGAATCCTCGACAATGATGCATCGACTCCTACATGCGTCGGGGTCTCACCCAATTCCGACGCCTTATGACCCCAAGTGAGTTGGCAAACGGGTCAAAGTGAGACGCCTATCATGTAGAGTCTCAATGACGTTTCGAGTCGTGAGGACTAATCAGTACAACCAAGACCTCGGACTTATCCACTCGACAAATGGTAACCACTTGGAAAGTCCGAACGAGGGTAGTTCGATAGATCACCAGGTCACTATCTATCTGCATACTCAGAACATTACAATGTTCCCTACCAATGAAACATGGTACTTCGCATCGCAGATACTAGTCTCGAACTCGGGCGGCCTTATCCTCATTTTGACGGCCCAATAGACTAGGAACATGTTCAGAATACACAGCAACTATTAGATGTGTTTCATGATAGCCATCATACCCACTATCACATCTAACATACGCTTTAGTGTAATCTAGGTCTTTACTCAACACAATTGCAAATCATTACACACATAATGAAAGTAAAGAATGCCATAAAAGAAAATACGAATATCATATATAAAGACTGTCAAATACAAGAGTCTATAAACCCACACGCCACAAGTAGGCTAGTTGGGCATCTACTCTAA
>KQ986745.1:1799-17862 GCA_001598015.1 Dorcoceras hygrometricum
TTGGGTCTGTACGTGTTGTATAGATCAAAGTCTTCTAGTGGATCCTTCCGAGGTGGAAGAAGGGGAGATGTAGGACATTGAGGTCCGAACTTCCAGAAACAAATCTTGTGTATCGTTTTCTTTAAGCTTTCAGCACTTGCTTTTCCTTTAGCACGCATACACAGATTTCAGCACTTGTATTTTATACTTAGCATCGTATAATTCAGCACTTGCTTATATTTCAGCACTCACGCATACAGTTAGCACACTTGCACAGTAGAACAGATTTATGTTGTACATAACTCTGTTTGAGTTGTTTTAAAATATAAGGATTCAGTTCTGGTGTTTCCGCATGATTTTAATTTCATACCAGATCTGTCTCCGGTGCTCTTGTTTATTTTTAAGTGTTCAAGAACATTGAGCTATTGCAGCTCCGTATTAGCAGCGCAAAATATTTAAATGAACTGTTTTAGCAGCGCTGCTAAGTTCCTTCTATTCAAAACAGGGACCAACAGTAGGAGATTCAGCTCCGAACTTCCATAAAAAAATTTCAGCGTATGTCATTACAGATTTATGCAATTACATTCACGCATTGCATGTTTGTTTACTACGCTTAAAACTGTTTTAATGGCTTTCGATTATAAGAGTTCAGTTTGATTTGTTTCCGCATGATTTTAACTCATAACTCAATCTGTATCTCGGTGCAATAACATTCAAGAACACTGAGCTATAGCAGCTCAAGATTTAAGAAACCAAATTTTTCATGTTAAACCAACTCACAGAGCAGCTAGTAATCTGGACCAACTCGCAGAGCTATTGGTCTAGCTTGACGCAGATCTGGTTTCGCAGTTATGTGCTGGTTTTCAACTCAATAATTTTAAAATGCACGTAAGTTATGGGTTTGGTGTCTAGGCTGTGTGAGAGCCTACGTGAGTGGTGGCAGAGCTCATGGACACCCCCGATTTTTGCTCCTAACAATTGGTATCGGAGTAGGTTGTTCTTGAAAGTGCATTTCTTTTCGAAAATTTTGAAACAGTTTTAAAATACTTTCTGCTCTGATAACTTTTCTTTGAAGGCCTGTCGTGCTATAATGTTTTAAGGTTTTCAAAACTCACTCTATAAAGATAGGGGGAGTAATGACTTTTGAATTGCAGAGCAGTTTCTCGAAGGGAAAGTGAAGCAACATCTCTTCTATCGAGCTGACAGTTGCGTGAGATCTATGGAGGCCAAGACCTCTTACGCTTGTTGCGCTGAAAGAATCATGCCTATAACAGTGTTCGAGAGAAGCGGAAGGGATTCTTTGAATTCAATTGTCATTTATCCTTTAGCCTGGATAGATGAGATTTTAAAATGGCACATATTCTCTATTTCAAAACTTATGCCATGAACTTGCTTTTCACAACTGTCATCCCTCGAGAAATGATTTTAGTTTCAAAATAAAATAACCCCATGCTCTGTTTAGGGGGAGTTTTGTTTTAAATATTTAGGGGGAGATTTTATTTCAAAACCCTTTTTGATGCCCACAAAAAGGGAGAGAAATATTTTTGAGCATAAACATACGTGCATATGTTTATCCAGGTTTTGTGAAAATCAAAAAAGGGGAGATTTTTGGATCTGTTTCTACATACCAGAATCTAAGTTTTGATTAACACAAAACCTGCTTGTTAGGATTGAAAAATCGGGGTTGTTCATGAGCTCTGCCACAACTCACGTAGGCTCTCACGAAGCCTAAGTACCAATCCCATGAGTTATGTGCATTATGAAAGTTTTAACTGTTGCGAAAAATAGCACGCAACAGGGAACCGGATCGCGTATATGCAGAACCAGCTTAGTGCTAAACCAGCGCAGTGCATGGGACTGGTTCTAGCTGGTAGTTCTTACCAGCTCAATAAAAGCTCGTGCGATCTGGTTATATAAGTTCTTAAGCTGCAATAGCTTAATGTTCTTGAATTAAAGTACACTGAGATACAGATTGAGTAATGAAGTTAAATCATGCGGAAATAAACTTCATTACTCAATCTGAACTCTTATATTCAAAAGCTTTTAAACAGTTTAAGCGTAATAAACAAACAAGCAATGCGTATGTATGAATGCGGAAAGTAGTAAAGGAAATACGCTGAAGGTTTGTTTATGGAAGTTCGGAGCAAACTCTCCTACGTCTCTCCTTCTTCCACAATCGAGAAGGATTCCACTAGAAGGCTTTGATTGTAGCGACCCTTCGCTACAACCCACTCCTACGACCCGTAGCCGCAAGAACTCCTAGCCACACCACTACACTAAGCCCGCAAGCTGTGTGTCTAACATCACTTCTTTACTGCCTCAGTGAGAAAGGCTACACACACTTCTTTAACGTCTCAGTACGAAAGACAACTAGACTTTTTTAACGTCTCTGTCCAAAGACTACAATGGAGAGTTTTAAATTTACATTCACTCTTATCTATTTCGCTCAACTCTCGAATGTGAGTGAATGTATGTGTGTGAGATTTACAGTGTAAGCACTATCTCTCAAATGTGAAATCTCACACACTGGGAAGTGCTCCTATACGAGCTGGTTTTTCATTGTCTTCCCAGGTTGTGCTTCATCTTGTTAGTACGTTCTAGATTTGCACAACCATCTCTCTCTGTTTTTGTGCGCATCGTCTCATTCTGTGCATTGCGCCTACTATATAAAGCCGCTTAGCAGATTTTTCCGTTGGACACAAAGTTGTAACCGTTCTTAAAAGTCTTCTGACGTATTTTTACTTTGCGTCCTTTGGCTTTTAATTATTTGAATACTTTATTTGACTTGAGCTCTTTTCATCGGCGCTTCTGCAGCCTTTGCTAACATCGAGCTCTGTTTGCTTGTACCTGATGTGGACATGACAAAACAAATCAATTTGAACCAATAAATTTGGTCTTCGTATGTTTGTGTTCAAACTGCTTTGTTCGTCTGAGCTGGTCTGTCCAGATCTGGTTCCTCAGCTGGTGTCTTCCCAGCTGGTTTCTCTTCATCTCTGATCTGCTCTTGAGCTGCTCTGCTTCTGCGTCTCTTTTTGTCTAAAGCTGAGCTTGTTTAACCCAAGCAGATCATTTCTCTGAGCTGGTTGCTTTACTAAGCTTGGTTTCCAGTTTTTCTCCATTCCTAGTTGGTTTCTCTGCTCCGAGCTGGTCTCTTTCAGTTCAAGCTGGTTTGTACTTAACCAGCTGGACTCTATTCTTCTCGTCGAGAGCCCCAATGTTACTTGCTTGTCCTCTTTATCCATTCGAACACCTCATCCAAACTATCAGCAAGCACATTGTTATAATAATCAATCCGATTCATATGATGTATTGATTATTGCGCATAGTGATCTGACCTGCACTTGATCACCGCGCTTGTCTATGCAACGACACTTGGACACTGCACTTGTACTCTGCACTTGATCTGCGCTTGAGCCGTTCTGCACTTCAACATTCTGCGCTTTAACTCTGCTCTTCTAAATACTCTGCGTTTGATCTTCGTGCTGCTCCTGCTCCAAGCTGGTGAACCAATTCGGTATTCCCTGCACTTTTGGAAGTAAACTGCTGTATCAGCTTGGGCGTCCCCTTACTGTTCCAGCTAGATATCTTCGACCAGTCCAGCTCAGGCGTCCCTCACTGTTCCAGTTTGGATATCTTAGTGTCTACTCCAGACTAAGCAAGCTGCGCATGTCACGTAGAGCGTTAGTACAATAGTAGCAGATTTTGTGTGAATCAAAACTTAGATTTTGATCTGTAAAAAAAATCCAACACTGCTTATATTTGACTACGATTTTCGTGCGATGTGGAGTGCACTTGATTAAAGAGATGTTCAAGCTGGAACAGTGAGGGGACGCCCAAGCTGGTCAAGCAAAGAACATCTAAGTTGGAACGGTGAGGGGACGCCCAAGCTGGTCCAACATAGGATGCTATGCAGGTTCTGCAGGAATCCAGTACGCAGGAAGCATCAAGCTGGTTCACCAGCTTGATGAAATAGAAGAGCAGTGATCAAGCACAGCATTGTTCACGTTTCAAGGGCAGATCATGTGCAGCGTACAAGTGCAGTGATTGAGTGCCGTTGAATAGACAAGCGCAGTGATCGAGTGCAGGTCAGATCACTAGGAGCAACAATAATCAGTTCATCATAGGAATCGGAACTGATTATTGTATAATCACTGGTGCTGGATTGCAGCTCTACGTGGATAAGGTTTAAAGTATCCTCATAGAACTGCTCAATAAACCAGTGATTTAACCAGTGTGCTTGCTGATAGTTTGGATGAGGTGTCTGAATGGATCAAGAAAACAAGCAAGTAACACTGGGGCTCTTAAGGAGAAAAGGGCCGAGCTGGTAAACCAGATGAAGAGAAAACCTAATCAAGGATCTCAGCAGCTGGATTCCCACGATGGGAAGCAGAAAGAGGCTGTAGTGAATAAAGCAACCAGCTGGGAAGGAAACCAGCCGAGAAACTAGCTCAGCGGTTGTTGGACAAATTTGTGTCCAACGGACTAATCTGCTAAGCGGCTTTATATATCAAGAGCAGAGAAAGAAGAAGGATGATAGAGAGCAAAAAGAGGAGAGAGTGTTGTGCAAGTGAAGAACGAAAGATAACAAGAATGCGCAACACAAAACAGTATTGGTCGCAAGTTTGCATACTAAGTTGCAGCTGATATGCAAGCTGGTTCTGTGCTTAGATTTGAGCTAATGATGCACTGATGGAAAGCTTCAATGAACAATCAAGTCGACAGCACAAGCTCTGGGAAGACATTGACAAACCAGCTCGAACAGGAGCACTTCCCAGTGTGTGAGATTTTATTCGAGAGATTGAGCATACACTGTAATCTCACACACAATTCACTCCTATATTCGAGAATTGAGCGAAACTATTAATTGAGTGAATCACATCAAAAACTCTCCATTGTATTCTTTGGACAGAGACGTTAAACAAGTCTAGTTATTTTTCGCACTGAGACATTAAAGAAGTGTGTGTAGCCTTTCTCACTGAGGTAGTAAATAAGTGATGTTAGACACACAACTTGCGGGCTTAGTGTGCGGTGGTTGCTAGGAGTTCTTGCGGCTGCTGGTCGTAGGAGTGGGTTGCAGCAAGGGTCGCTGTAATCAAAGCCTTTTAGTGGATCCTTCCCGATTGCGAAAGAATGGGAGACGTAGGAGATTCAGCTCCGAACTTCCATAAACAAATTGCAGTGTATTTCTTTACAGCTTTCTGCATTTACATTCACGCATTGCATGTTTGTTTACTACGCTTAAAACTATTATAATTGTAATGCCCTAAATTAATACATCAAAATTTAGTGATTTGAAGTTCCAAATGTTTGATGTTTGATGAAGTTGAATTTATGAGCTCGGATTTCTTCTGGAAGTGGTGTGTGATTCAGGAATTTTGCATCGTTGGATGTTGCTAAGTAATTGGGACGAAGCAAAGAATTTGATAAAATCGTTCAGCAGCAGGTTACTGTAGCAAAGTCAACAAAAGTCAACAGTACTGTAGCTACCTGCTAGTATTTGGGTCGTTGGGAAAGGATCGCTGCTGGTAGTAGACGCGCAAATACAAGATTCAATAAGGAAGCGCCACGTGTAGGTTACTGTTATGCACGTGGGAACCAGCAGCGAGAGTTCTTTGTGAATCTGCTGGTTTAGTCACGTGGGAACCAGCAGCGAGAGTTTCTTACGCACCTGCTGGTGTATGCATTTGCTGGTTTGTTAGTGTGTCGACTGTTTGATGACGTAGGTGAGACGTTGTCGTTTTAAGAATAAACGCAAATAAGTCGATACAAGTGTGAAACTTGGTTCCAACAGAAGGAGCAATGCGACATCGTTTTAACTTATGAAATAGGAACCTCGATACGATGTCGTTTTGAATAACTTAGCGAAACCAGTCGTTGGATTATTAAAGCGACCCAGCTGTTGGGTTTTGAAGCAGCAGAGAGAGATTTGGAACCAGTCGATAGTTTGTTGTATCTACGGATTCACCCAATTTAAGAATAATGTGACGTCGTTTTAACTTATGACACAGGAACTACGATACGACAGCATTTGAATTAGTAGCGAGCCCAGTCGATGAAATATTTTAGTGTGACCAGCTGGTGAGTGCTTTCAGTAGAGATCGGGAATCAGCTGTTGGGCTATTACGTCGTCGTTTGGGTTAATTGATACAGCGTCGTTTTGATATTGAAATACAGCGACTGGTTGTTATGTGTAGGTATGACAACTGATTGAGAAAGCTGGTTATGTTGCGACTGGTTGGTTGTGAAAGCTGGTTTTGTTGCGACTGAATAAACAGTTGAGACGCTCGAAGAAGCTGGATTCTAAGCGGTGGGAGTTTATCCTATAACGATTGATAAACACTCAGCATGATACGTGGAATGCGAATTGAACACGTTGGAACTGCTGCAGAACAAAAACAGAGATCGTTGTCTATAAATAGGATTGAATTCGAAATCCTTGTAACTTTTGTGAAAGACTTCAGAGTTTAACTTTGTGAGTTACTGGGAACAGTTGCAAGGAAACCGAAGCAATATTTGAAGACTTTAAACAGAGAATAACGAAGGTATAATTTGACAGAAGAGTCAGGGATTAGATTACTCGAGAATGATATTTCTTGAGTTATCCCGCTGAAATCACATACATGTTTGATTATTGTTCTTGATTTAGAACTTGAGTTATGTATGTGTCGATCCATCACAGGTAGTGGATCTTTTGTATTTGCATGAGATTGCATAACGATGAGATTTGAATTGATTCTAATGCCCAGGACTGAGCTGACCTGATTTTCGAAGCCGGAGATGGTTTCGATAGATGAATATTCATGTCAAGATCGGATACGAATCTTGATGGCATTGAGATGAAATATAGAATCAATTCTGAGAACGACGAACTGAGAAAGATGCATTGCATTTTAGAATTCTTATGCTTTATGTATTGCGTTTATTATCTTGTTGTACCTGCTGATTATACTGAGATGATTCTCACCGGAGTTTATCCGACTGTTGTTTTGTTTTGTGTGTGTGCATGACAACAGGTAGACGAGAGCTGAACTGAGTTGGGGCATGAGTAGTGGGAGCTGGCTAACTAAACGAAACGCAACAGTGAAGAAGAACTGTTAGAGATCAGCTGTTAGCATAGCATTGATATAGGTAGCATTAAGATGGAACCTAGTTTTACTGCTGCTGGTCAGCTGTTGTATTAGCAGACGTAACATGTAATACCTATTTGTACTGGCTTGTTCTGTTATAAATAAATAGTTTTTGAAACACAAACGTAGTCTTGTATTGTTACTCAGGACCAGCTTTTGGGACCAACTATAAAAAAAAAAAATGGGTTCCAGATTTCATCACTTAAAATTCGAAGATTAAATTAGATGCTAACTAAACATTCATAATATGAGATTAGAAGATTAATTGTGAGCAGAGAGCCTCACAACAGGTGGTATCAGAGCCTACTGCATCATTAAGATCATTGAATTAGATGAGTGGGGGTAGATCGAGTTCTGTTGATTATGAGATTAGAAGATTAATTGTGAGCAGAGAGCCTCACAACAGGTGGTATCAGAGCCTACTGCATCATTAAGATCATTGAATTAGATGAGTGGGGGTAGATCGAGTTCTGTTGAGTGATTAATTAATTGCATGCTTGTGTGGTATATGTCTTACTGCTTTCGAATTTATATCACATGATTATTGTGAATAAATGGTAAGAATATACCGAAGAGTTATGAGAATTACATGCTTTGGAAGTGATTAATAGCATGTATTGAGTGAAGTATGAATCAAAACTCGATCTCTTTAGCAGCAGTACATTCATGTCTGCTAATCAGAGGAGGGACTGAGACTGGCTTGTTCTTGATTGATGAAAAATGATGACCAAGTCTGTTTGATTTATAGATATGCCCCCTCGAAGAACAATTAACAGACAGACAGAGCAGGGTAGTACATCGACTGATGTATTGAATGCCGCTGCTACTCCGATGGAAACTTTGTTAAAACGATTCCAGTCGTTTAAACCACCGACTTTGACAGGAACAGAAAGTGCTATTGACTGTGAGAATTGGCTAGA
The DNA here is from genome assembly GCA_001598015.1 of Dorcoceras hygrometricum. Taxonomy (NCBI): domain Eukaryota; kingdom Viridiplantae; phylum Streptophyta; class Magnoliopsida; order Lamiales; family Gesneriaceae; genus Dorcoceras; species Dorcoceras hygrometricum. The sequence continues at coordinate 9,826 of KQ986745.1, forward strand.
AGATATTGAACAATTATTTGAGGCACTTGATTACACCGATGATCGTCGAGTGAAACTGATTATACACCAGTTGCATGGTATTGGGAAAAGTTGGTGGGTGGAAACAAAGAAAGCGCTTGAAAATCAGGGTACTGTGATTACTTGGGCAGTATTTCGAACAGCTTTCTACCAACGATTTTTCCCCGTTTCGTATCGGAAGGATAAAGGGGCAGAATTTGCAAACCTGAGACAGGGGCCATTGAATATTGAAGACTATGTTGCTAAATTTACCAGCTTGCTTAAATTTGCGCCACATGTTGCTATCAGCGATGAAGCACAAGCTGATCAGTTTATCAATGGCTTGAATCCTGACGTGTTTACTTTGGTGAACACTGATCAACCGAATACTTTTCTCGATGCGTTGAATCGAGCAAAAGGAGCAGAAGCTGGATTGCTAAGGTAGCGAAGAGCACAATTTGTGCCAGCAGCAGCCACAACAGCACAAGAGAACTCACAGATTCCACCACCCCTTCGATTTGATGTTGGAAGCAGCAGTAGGGGAAAGAAAAATTTCTTTAAAGGAAAAGAAAAACAATTTAAACGGTCAGGTACCAGTAGCTCCTCCAGTTCAAGTGAATTCAAACAACTGGGAGCTGGACAGAAATCTGGAAATTACTGTACCAAGTGTGGAGGCAGACATGCTACAGAACAATGTAGAGGAGTGTCTGGTCTTTGTCGTAATTGTAATCAACCTGGACATTTTGCACGAATTTGTCCTCAACGTGATTCTGAGAATACACAGAATCCAGGAACAGCAAGAACAATGCCAATGCCAGAAAGTCAAGCCTCCTCTGTACATTCATTTCAACCCCAGAATCAGCAGCAGGGTAGGCAAGGAGGAAGCCAAACAGTAAGTCAACCTCCTAAACAGCAAGCAAGAGTGTTTGCTTTGACTGAAGAACAAGCACAAGCAACTCCTGATGATGTTATTACAGGTAACTGCTATTTGTGCCATTTTCCTGCTTATGTGTTAATTGATACGGGTGCGTCACATACATTTATTTCGGAACACTTTGTTGCATCACATGAGTTACCTGTTGAACCCTTAGCTGAGATGGTGTTGGTTTCTTCACCTCTGGGGAAGGGAATGTTATCGATCAAAGCTGTTAGAAATTGTCTGTTACAGTTTTAGGGTCATAAAATGGAAATTGATTGTATTGTGCTTGGGTTATCTGATTTTGATTGTATCATTGGTATAGATATGTTAACCAAGTACAGGGCAACAGTAGATTGTTTCCAGAAAATGGTCCGATTCAAACCAGAGAAAATTGATGAGTGGAAATTTTATGGTAAGGGATCACGAGCCCGAATTCCTTTGGTTTCTGTTATCACTATGACTAATCTACTACAGAAGGGAGCAGAGGGATTCCTGATTTATGCAATAGATATGAAGAAGAATAGCCCGAATCTGGTTGATATACCAGTAGTTTGCGAATTTGCTGATGTCTTTCCTGATAAAATCCCAGGATTACCTCCATATCGAGAGGTAGATTTCAGCATTGAATTGATGCCAGGTACACAACCAATATCGAAAGTACCGTACCGAATGGCACCAATTGAATTAAAGGAATTGAAAGAACGGCTGGAGGATCTTCTTACCAAGGGATACATTAGACCAAGTGTGTCTCCTTGGGGTGCTCCAGTATTATTTGTGAGAAATAAGGATGGATCGATGAGGTTGTGTATTGATTACCGGCAACTGAACAAGGCAACGGTAAAGAATAAATACCCGTTACCGCGGATAGATGATTTATTTGATCAGTTGCAGGGTTCGTCAGTATATTCAAAAGTTGATTTGAGATCTGGATATCATCAATTGCGAGTAAGAGATGAGGATATATCAAAAACTGCTTTTTGAACGAGGTATGGTCACTATGAGTTTGTGGTGATGCCTTTTGGACTGACTAATGCACCAGCAGTGTTCATGAGTCTAATGAACCGAGTCTTTCAGAAATATCTTGATGATTTCGTGATTGTATTTATTGATGATATTCTGATCTATTCAAAGAACTTGGACGATCGTGCTAACCACCTTAGAACAGTTTTGCAAACGCTGCGAAATGAGAAATTGTATGCTAAACTATCGAAATGTGAGTTTTGGTTACAAAGAGTGGTATTTCTTGGGCATATTATATCTGGAGATGGTATTTCAGTTGATCCCAGTAAGACAGAAGCAGTAATCAATTGGCCTAGACCGAAATCTGTGCCAGAAATTAGAAGTTTTATGGGTCTTGCAGGGTATTACCGACGGCTTATTCAGGATTTCTCGAGTATTGCAAAGCCTATAACTCAGTTGACACAGAAAAATGCACCCTTTGTTTGGTCAGAAGCATGTGAGAACAGTTTTCTGGAATTAAAGAAGAGATTAACTACCGCACCAGTATTGACAATTCCTTCAGGTACTGGTGGATTTGTCGTGTATTGTGATGCGTCTCACCAAGGATTGGGGTGTGTTTTGATGCAGCGAGGTCATGTGATTGCATACGCCTCCAGACAGTTAAAACCACATGAAATTCGATATCCAATTCATGATCTTGAATTGGCAGCCATCGTATTTGCATTGAAACTATGGCGACATTATCTTTATGGTGAACAATTCGAAATCTTCTCTGATCATAAGAGTTTGAAGTATCTGTTTTCCCAGTCGGAATTGAATATGAGACAACGAAGATGGCTGGATTTATTGAAAGATTTTGATTGTGAAATAAAATATTATCCAGGGAAATCAAATGCAGCAGCTGATGCTCTGAGTAGGAAGATTTGTGCTTTGTCTTTGACTACGATCGGGGTATCTAATTTGATAGAAGATTGCTCCATTTCTGGGTATTCATTTGAAACAGAAAGAAAACTGATGAGAATTTGTGCTCTCAGCGCTGAACCCGAATTGTTAGTTCGAATTAAAGAGGCACAGAAAAGAGATTTGAATATCCAAAGATCTGTTGAAATGATAAAATCGGGACACCAATCTGAATATCGCATTAGCAGCAAGGATGTATTGTATGTGAACAACAGACTTGTTGTCCCAGATGTTATGGAATTGAAAAATCAGATCTTGAGGGAATCCTATCGTAGTAAATTCAGCATTCACCCTGGTGGCAGGAAAATGTATAATGATTTGAAGAAACACTACTGGTGGAAACAAATGAAGTCTGATGTGGCTGAATTTGTTTCAAAGTGTTTGAACTGCCAGTAGGTGAAAGCGGAAAGAAAGAAACCTGCTGGTTTATTACAGAGTCTATCAGTTCCTGAATGGAAATGGGATCACATTTCCATGGACTTTGTAACGAAATTACCAAAATCATCCCGAGGTTGTGATGCAATTTGGGTGATTATCGATAGGTTGACAAAATCCGCGTGTTTTATTCCCTATCGAATGACCTATCGACATGATCAAATGGCAGACCTTTATGTTCGAGAAGTGGTAAGACTTCATGGAATACCAAAATCGATTGTCTCTGATAGAGATCCCAGATTTACTTCTCATTTCTGGAGTAGTTTACAACAAGCGCTGGGTACAAAACTACATCTAAGCACTGCGTATCATCCTCAAACTGATGGGCAATCTGAAAGAACAATTCAGACACTTGAGGATATGCTTAGAGCAGTAGTATTGGATTTTAGTATTTCATGGCAAGATTCATTACCACTGGTGGAATTTTCATACAACAACAGCTACCAAACCAGTATAGAAATGGCTCCATTTGAAGCACTGTATGGAAAAAAGTGTCGTTCACCATTATATTGGGATGATGTATCAGAAGTACCTGAGTTGGGACCGGATTTGATCAGGGAAATGACTGAGAAAGTCAAAGTAATTTAGCAGAGAATGAAAACAGCGCAACACAGACAAGCGAGGTATGCAAATGTTAGACGTAGGCCTTTATGTTTTGTAAACAGGGGACAGCTTATCGACTTGCATTACCTCCATCGTTGGCTGGTATACATGATGTTTTTCATGTATCTATGCTGAGGAAGTATATGCCTGATGCTTCTCATGTTATTCCTGCTGAAGAAGCTGAGTTGGATGAAACTCTGAGTTATTTTGAACAACCAATTCAGATTCTTGATCGGAAAGAAAAACAACTTCGAACGAAGATTATTCCATTGGTGAAAATTCAATGGAATCGACATGGAGTAGAAGAAGCGACATGGGAAGTTGAGGAAGATATGAAACAACGATTTCCTTATCTATTCCAGTAAGGTCAGTTTTATTCAGTTTTGTTACTGCATAATTCTTATATGCATATAGCGACTGCTGATGAGTTCGGGGACGAACTCGAATTTTTAGAGGGGGAGAAATGTAATGCCCGAAATTAATACATCGAAATTTAGTGATTTGAAGTTCCAAATGTTTGATGTTTGATGAAGTTGAATTTATGAGCTCGGATTTCTTCTGGAAGTGGTGTGTGATTCAGGAATTTTGCATCTTTGGATGTCGCTAAGTAATTGGGACGAAGCAAAGAATTTGATAAAAACGTTCAGCAGCAGGTTACTGTAGCAAAGTCAACAAAAGTCAACAGTACTGTAGCTACCTGCTGGTATTTGGGTCGTTGGGAAAGGATCGCTGCTGGTAGTAGACGCGCAAATACAAGATTCAATAAGGAAGCGCCACGTGTAGGTTACTGTTATGCATGTGGGAACCAGCAGCGAGAGTTCTTTGTGAATCTACTGGTTTAGTCACGTGGGAACCAGCAGCGAGAGTTTCTTACGCACCTGCTGGTGTATGCATCTGCTGGTTTGTTAGTGTGTCGACTGTTTGATGACGTAGGTGCGACGTTGTCGTTTTAAGAATAAACGCAAATCAGTCGATACAAGTGTGAAACTTGGTTCCAGCAGAAGGAGCAATGCGACATCGTTTTAACTTATGAAATAGGAACCTCGATACGATGTCGTTTTGAATAAATTAGCGAAACCAGTCGTTGGATTATTAAAGCGACCCAGCTGTTGGGTTTTGAAGCAGCAGAGAGAGATTTGGAACCAGTCGATAGTTTGTTGTATCTACGAATTCACCCAGTTTAAGAATAATGTGACGTCGTTTTAACTTATGACACAGGAACTACGATACGATAGCATTTGAATTAGTAGCGAGCCCAGTCGATGAAATATTTTAGTGTGACCAGCTGGTGAGTGCTTTCAGTAGAGATCAGGAATCAGCTGAACCAGTCGATAGTTTGTTGTATCTACGAATTCACCCAGTTTAAGAATAATGTGACGTCGTTTTAACTTATGACACAGGAACTACGATACGATAGCATTTGAATTAGTAGCGAGCCCAGTCGATGAAATATTTTAGTGTGACCAGCTGGTGAGTGCTTTCAGTAGAGATCAGGAATCAGCTGTTGGGCTATTACGTCGTCGTCTGGGTTAATTGATACAGCGTCTTTTTTATATTGAAATACAGCGACTGGTTGTTATGTGTAGGTATGACAACTGATTGAGAAAGTTGGTTATGTTGCGACTGGTTGGTTGTGAAAGCTGGTTTTGTTGCGACTGAATAAACAGTTGAGACGCTCGAAGAAGCTGGATTCGAAGCGGTGGGAGTTTATCCTATAACGATTGATAAACACTCAGCATGACACGTGGAATGCGAATTGAACACGTTGGAACTGCTGCAGAACAAAAACAGAGACCGTTGTCTATAAATAGGATTGAATTCGAAATCCTTGTAACTTTTGTGACAGACTTCAGAGTTTAACTTTGTGAGTTACTGGGAACAGTTGCAAGGAAACCGAAGCAATATTTGAAAACTTTAAACAGAGAATAACGAAGGTATAATTTGACAAAAGAGTCAGGGATTAGATTACTCGAGAATGATATTTCTTGAGTTATCCCGCTGAAATCACATACATGTTTGATTACTGTTCTTGATTTAGAACTTGAGTTATGTATGTGTCGATCCATCACAGGTAGTGGATCTTTTGTATTTGCATGAGATTGCATAACGACGTGATTTGAATTGATTCTAATGCCCAGGACTGAGCTGACCTGATTTTCGAAGCCGAAGATGGTTTCGATAGATGAATATTCATGTCAAGATCGGATACGAATCTTGATGGCATTGAGATGAAATATAGAATCAATTCTGAGAACGACGAACTGAGAAAGATGCATTGCATTTTAGAATTCTTATGCTTTATGTATTGCGTTTATTATCTTGTTGTACCTGCTGATTATACTGAGATGATTCTCACCGAAGTTTATCCGGCTGTTGTTTTGTTTTGTGTGTGTGCATGACAACAGGTAGACGAGAGCTGAACTGAGTTGGGGCATGAGTAGTGGGAGCTGGCTAACTAAACGAAACGCAACAGTGAAGAAGAACTGTTAGAGATCAGCTGTTAGCATAGCATTGATATAGTTAGCATTAAGATGGAACCTAGTTTTACTGCTGCAGGTCAGCTGTTGTATTAGCAGACGTAACATGTAATACCTATTTGTACTGGCTTGTTCTGTTATAAATAAATAGTTTGTTGGTCCCTGTTTTGAATAGAAGGAACTTAGCAGCCGCTGGTTTAAAATGAGCAATTAAAATTTTCAGCGCTGCTTGGAGCTGCAATAGCTCGATGTTCTTGAACAATTAAAATCAACAGAGCACCGGAGACAGATCTGGTATGATTTAAAAATCATGCGGAAAATACCATAACTGAATCCTATATTTTAAAACAACTCAAACAGATTTATGTACAACATAAATCTGTTCGAGACTTGGCTAGTGCTTGTGTGCTGCTGTGTATGCGATGCTAAGATGCTAAGTGCTGAACTGTTATGCGTGCGTGCTAAATACTGTAAACGTGTATGCGTGCTAAGTAAATGAATAAAGAACACGATACTCAGTAGGTTTGTTTCTGGAAGTTCGGACCTCAATGTCCTACATCTCCCCTTCTTCCACCTCGGAAGGATCCACTACTAGAAGATTTGATCCTACAACTTGTGTACAGACCCAATCCCACAACCAGCAGCTGTGAGAACTCCTAGACTCCACAAATGCACACTTGGACGTGAACTGATAAACGTTTTGAGATTCATTCACCAATAAAGTGTGAATGAATCTCTGTGTGTGAGATTGATACAATGAAGCTCTCAACTCTCTGTTTTTCTCTCACACTAGGGAAATGCTCTAACAAGCTAATCTAGACTTAGCAATCGATTCTCGTGAAAGCTCCTCTCTAATGGCGGTCGATTGCTTCGTATTTCTTTTCATTTTGCCCTCTGCTGGTGCACTGTGCAATTAACTTATTTTCTACGACAGCTTCACAGCGACACCAACCTCTTCCAGTCTCCTTTCTTCAATGGCGCTCTTGAAGTATATAAGCCTCTGTACAAATTAATCCCGTTGGACACAACTTCTTCCCGTTTGAAATGTGTCTTGTAAAGTACCGACAGGGAATAGTACTTGCGTCCTTTTCCTTTGCAGGCTTCTTGTCGTTTTCGCCATTTGAATTGAGCTCAGCAGTTGACATCCAACTCTCGTAAATCATCAACTGCTTCGCTGCTGATTTATCACTATGACTGAATTCATCTTCTGCTGATATCTTTGTCGACTGGAAACGTTGCGCCTGGTTGCAATGCTTCGCTACAACTGCTTTCTTGCGACTGGATGCTTCAGCTCGCGACTGGATCCACTGTAGCTTGCGACTGGATATATAGCAACAGCTGGTTCATATAAGCTCTCGACTGGATGCTGCTGTTGCTTGCGTCTGGTTGTCCAGCTGGTATTAAACATATGCTTCCAGCTGGTATCTTGCGACTGGTGGATCTCAACGCAAAGAGCATCTGCTGAATCTTTAGCGCAAGAGCAAAACGCTGTCGTATCAACTTATGTAAACGACATCGTTTTGCTATCGCTATCTCCAAATAGCATCTGCTGGTGAACAGTAGCTTGCGTACTGTATTCTCCTCCTCTACGACGTCGCTTCTCCCTTGCGTCTGGATGTACAAGCTACCTGCTGATATCTTGCGACTGCTGGACTCAAACCATCTGCTGAATATGATGACGTCACC
>KQ986745.1:27112-37147 GCA_001598015.1 Dorcoceras hygrometricum
ATGTTGTTATTATTGTTATGATTATTATTATTATTAGTATTCTATTAATGTTATTATTATAAATGTTGTTATTATTGTTATGATTATTATTATTATTATTACTATTATATTAATGTTATTATTATTGATATTAATATTGTTATTATTATTGTTGATATTAATATTATTATTATGCTGGACAAAACATAATCTAAGAGAGTTCTTCATAGACCAGCTTAAAAATGGCTTGTAACGGCTAGGCTCACTGAGGGATTACTTTGTCTAACGAAGTTGTGTTTTAAGTGGGCCTTATCCCCTCCAATAACATGTAAGTACTCTTAGAGAATGTTAGTTCATAGCTTTTATATTGTTATTAATATTGTTGTTATTATTATTGATATTAGTATTTTTATTATCATGTGACAAAACATAATCTAAGAGAGTCCTTCATACACCGGCTTAAAAATGTCTTGTATCGGTTGGACTCACTGAGGGGCGTTGCTTTGTCTAAGGAAGTTGGGTTTTAAGCGGGCCTTAGCCCCTCCAATAACCTGGAAGCACTCTAAGATTATAAGTAGTATTTCATTCGTACGATACACATATATATATATTTTTTAATTAACTTTAATATAATGATTTAGTTAACTTTAAATTTATAAAGTGAGTATTAGTAAATTTTTAAAAATAAATATTTTTAAAAAAATTGAATGATGTCTTTTGACTGAATTTGTCATAAAACTTTATTTATAATTCGAAAATAATTTTGAATATAACGATGTAATTTGATTTTGTAAAAAAATTAATTTTTTAGATTTTGGAGTTGGTGTAGTTTGTTGCTATCTTAATAAAATAATGGAAATGAAACATCAAATTATGTGATACGAGTTTTGAAAAATCTTGTAATTACTATATTTTGGAGTTATAAATGCTACACTAGAAATTTAAAATCGAAATTAGTTATGTTAATTTAAAGACGTTAGAAATCAATTCAATATATCTTTTTATTGTCATCTTCTTCTGTTGATATTTATTTTTATACGTAATTATGATAATTGTTAGTTATTTTAATTTAAAGTGGTGAGAAATCGTTTCAATATATATTTTATATTTTTGTAATTTTTAATATGTTGTTTTTTTCATAAACATGGTGGTTAATATTTTAATTGCTTTTATATATATAAATTCTGTCAATATTGATTATTATTTCATATAAAGTGGTGATAAATTGTAATATTCTTTTATTAAATATAATTTTTCTCTGTATTAAATATAGTTTTTCTTTACACAGAAATGGCTAGCGTGAATGTTCTAATCTACTATGGAGGGTACGTTGTTGTTGCTGATGGGAGGGTTGAATACAGTATTCCAACAACTAGGCCGATGAAAATATCTCGTTCGATTACCTTTTCTCAATCGATATATGATGTTCAACGAATGCTTACGATCAACCCACAGGAGTTTCACATTAAATTGTCAACGAAATATTCTTACAATATGATGGCTAGCTATATTGAAGAACATGTGCACATAACAGATGATGATAGTCTACAATTTATGCTTGATCTGCCCACATTAGATTGTCTTTATCTGTATGTCGAGACACTGCCAGTAGATGACGACGTGGCACATGATGATGATCCTCAGTCATTCATACCCATCATCACGTAGGGCTTCAGAACAATGGCTGTTGATGATGAAGCAGGGACGTCTACATATCATGATTGGGATCATTATATACCGTCTGCGGCTGAAGAAGATATTGCATGGGGGTCTACTGTAGCAACAGGAAGTGTGTTTCAAGAGTATCATGGAGAATATACCACGTTTGGTACAAATGTACAAGAGCCGGATGATTTGTTTGGGGACAGTGCTCAAAATGTCACCTCTAGTGAGCATTCAACTGAAGGATCAGATAGTGACGAAAACGTTGACGAGATGAGAACTACAACGTCGAACGAGCCTACTGGGTCACATATGTCGTATGATCCGATAATGCGTGAAATTCCCCAATTCATGAACACGGTATTTGACGAACAAGTTTCTGACTCTTACGGTCTTCCATCCAGTGGACGAACAAGTTTCTATGATCCTGGAAGGCCGAAACTTTGTACGAAAATGGTTTTCAAAACAAAGAAAGAATTGATCGCGGCGGTTAAAGATTTTTCAATCCGAGTATATATATATATATTTATATGTATATATATATTTATATGTATATATATATATGGGAGAAGATAAAAAATTACCAAAAAAACTCATACCAAAAAATGACGGTAATCAGCATGGACGGGATGGTAGCCGACAACGGTATTAGGTACTGTGGGAGGAGATAAATAAAGTGTGTGATACGACGATACCAACTAAAATAGTCTGTCGTCGTACTCCGTGTACCTGGTGTGGTGTACTCCCGTTAACAACTAAATTGTACCGACCATTCCACATGTCCACGGAAGGACGGTGAAAAGTAGCCCAGTCGAAATTGTTCCGTCCTTGTCGTGTCAACTTATGAAATTGATCGTCGCGAGGTGGCTGCGGGGGAATACCTTGTCGCATCCCGAACTGTCGAAGACATCTTTCCGATCGATGCATCTGAACAATATCAAAATTAATCAACGGGCATGCCGACCGACAAAGATGAAATCGTGGACTAGGTAGAAAGACATTGAACTCCGGTGAGTCCATCTCGTAAACAATCCATTTGAACTGTGGAAGAAATGACAAAATAATACTGAGTTATAGAATTTTTGTGTAGCAATTTATATTGTGCTGATGAATTATTAATTATAGATTACCTGTCCATCTACCAATCGATCAACCATGTCTCTCATGGTACGTATGAAATGTCGTACCGTATGTGTCCACGAGAACACACGCTTCCACCTACAATATGAATGAGTAGTACTTTTAACATAATTAAAAATGCAACAAACTAAATAGATATACGAAAAATATACGCTACGCCATATGGTGGGATAGGTAGGCCCTGAAGTGCATCTGCAGCATCCTCGGGCGCCGTCGAGCATTGTTGTTCTTTATCTGGAGAAAATACAGTGAGCCTCAACCATGCCCAAATCTGCAACAACATCGTAAATACACTTACAAGTAAAAAATAATATATCTAAATTAATGAATACAACGTTGCAATCATACCTGCAGGATGTGTACGGATCCAGATATGTCCACCTTCTGTCCCATGGCAGTGCTGCATAACTCTCTGTACAAATATGCAAGCACAGCGGAACCCCAGCTATATGTATTTACCATATCAATATCTTCTAAAAACTGTAAATACATTAGCTTAACAGCAGAACTCTCTGAGTCAGGAAACATGCAACCTCCCATAATAAGCAATGCAACACAACGAGAATATTGTGTCACTTGCTCCTCAGTGCTGTAGTCGGTGATCACATGTTGCAAACAATGGTCTCTCAGAGCAGTCAGATACAAGTGGGCACCTTTGATACGGTTAGCTTCAGGAGTGAAGCCCAACAAACGTGTACATCTCTGCAGTAACTCCGATTTACTATAAGATATATCTCTACCGATGACGGCCAATCCATCAATGTTTAAGCCCCAGATCATCGCGACATCCTGCAAGGTTATGGTGGCCTCGCCCACAGGAAGGTGAAATGTGTGGGTTTCTTGTCTCCATCTCTCCACCAGTACCGTAATCAAATGATTATCAAAATATTTTATGGGCCCACATTGTATGACACCATAGAAGTCCATCTGAGCAAGACGAAGGAGGACACGAAGGTGTATTCCATTTCTCACCACTGTCCACAACGATTTATCCGATCGTCGTGGTGAAATGACTATATCCATATCATTGGAAGCGATGTTGTTCGAAATATGACGATCACGTAAATATAGCACATTATCAACGTTCTCGGCCATCCTATAATAAATAAATTAAATCAATTAATTAATTGATCAATAAATTAATTAATTGAATTCGTTCATAATAATACATTATATTTAGTTTATATTAAATCTTTACAAATTACTTCGTCCATAATTTATATCTATTACGAAATATTTAGTTTTACATCAATTATAAAAAAAACCTAATTCTTGGGTGGAGAAAAAGTAATTGTATTAATCATTGATTCAATAGACGCATTTAGTACTATCGGTTGGGAGTAGGGGTGTCAAATTCTGACCCAACCCGAGAACCCAACCCGAACTCATCCGAAAAAAATCAGGTTCGGGTTGAGCCATTTCGGGTTGGTTCGGGTTCGGGTTGGGAGTTTTTTAAAAAAAATTATTCAACCCGACCCGAACCCACCCGATCAACCCAAATTAACACTAAAATACACTCCAACCCGATAACCCAACCCGAACCCACCCAAAAAAATCAGGTTCGGGTTGATTCGGGTTCGGGTTGGGTTGGGAATTTTTTTTTACTTTTCACCACAACCCGACCCGAACCCACCCGACCCACCCGAATTGACACCCCTAGTTGGGAGTTTGGTTTGGATTGGTTGAGTTCTTAAATATGAGCCACCATTTTTTAGGATACAAAACACGTGATACCCGCGTGCCTCTTTCTTACCATCCATCTAACCTAACATTGCCTCTACACATCTCATCAAATTGTACATTATCTATACAAATTAAATTTAGTTTGAATCTAATAAATTTAATTTATATTAAATCTATCATTAAACAGATAAACAAATTAAACACTAAACATATCTAATTATTAAACAAATAAATAAACTGAACACTAAACAAATCAAAATTAAATCTATTCTACACAAATTTAGTTTATACATATTTAATTTATATTAAATCTACGATTAGATAAACTAACACTAAACATATATACATAAACAAATAAATAAATTAAACACTAAACATATCTCATTATTAAACAAATAAATAAACTAAACACTAAACAAATCTAAATTAAATTTAATCTACACATATTTAGTTTATATAGATTTAATATTAAATATAGTAGATAAATAAACTTAGTTTAACATATATACTTATTAAACAAATAAATAAATTAAACATTAAACATAACTAATTATTAAAGAAATAAATTAATTAAACATTAAACATAAATAAACTGATTTACCTCAAGTTGTAGCAACCGGCGCACGTCGAAACTAAAATAATAGTGAGAAAACGAAATGGAGCGAGAGAATGAAACGAAGGAAATGAGCGACGAAAAGAGAGGAAACCGAGCCAATTTATACACATTGAATCCGGGACTTAAAGTCCCGGATTCTGACACACCATTAAAAAAAACGCGTCTTTGACCGCGTGCTTTGATGAGACACGCTTGATAGGCTTTTCAGAATCCGGGGGTTCAAGTCCCGGATTCTGACACACCTAATAAAAAAAAAATTTGAATGAATCCGGGACTTCGAATCCCGGATTATCATAAATTGGAACGATCCCACAACTATTATATTTTGCAAATTCTTTTTTGTTTTTGTATTATTTTAAAAAAAAACCCCACGTTCATCATACATGTCTAATTTTCATTGATTAACCAAAATTGGTTGATTTGCCTGTGATTTGTTGCTTATTTATTATTTATTAATTAGAAAAAGTACATAAGTCGGTAAAATTATTTGATATTTGTCAATTAATGAAAAGCACGTGAGTAATATATGACTATTTGATTAACAAGAAGCACGTGCAACAGACAAGAAGCACACGATTAATTGACGAAAGATCATGCGGGTCGCACATGGCTGGTTTGTATTAAGTTTTAATATGCATGAGTATTGCACGTGACTAGTTACTATCTGTTAATTAGAGAGAAGCCCGCCGTGAATCACACGTTATTATTATTCACAATTTATCATTTGATAAACAACGTGGGAGTCCCTGTAATGATCATATTTTTACCCAGAATTTAAAATTCTGAAATTATTATCTCTCGTATAAAAAAATTATTAGTTATCATATATATTTCAAAACTTTTAGATGGCAATGAAACTCCAAATAAAAAAATGAAAAAAATCATAACTTAAAAATAAAAAATATAATATCATATAATATATAGAGTTGATCTCTTCTAAGACGATCTTAAAATTCTATATCTATTAGACATGTTTTTTTGAATCTATATTTATAGTCAAAGTTATAATTTTTATAAAAAAAAACTTTTTTTTGATGGATAAATCATGTCATCTCACAGATTTAATTTGTGACTCTCTCACCAGAGTTTTGCGTAAAGAGGGACACCTTTTCATAGACTGGGCCAGGTTCAGAGATTTAGGACAAATTGACACATGAGATCTCTTAAAAGGGTTTATGTACTATATATTAAATCTTTAATCTAGGTCTAACGGAAACAAAATAGTGATCTAATTTATATGTAAAATACCCATTTTCTTTTATAACATGTTTCTCAAACACTGAGTTTTGATCCAATAGAATGATCTCAAGTCCTCAGCTATATGCAAATTGTTGATTTTCTATCTTTAGATAAATCTGGAATTTAAATTTTTCCAAAAATTAATTTCTAACATTTTCAAGCAAAGTACTCATTTAAAACATATACGGTACCAATATTTTTCATGACAAGCCACTTTTGATACTGCATGTTTTGGCTTATTTTGTGACCTCTTAGCTTAAAAATATGTCACATTGGGCAAGTGGGCTAGGTCACTGACATTTGATATCAAAGTCAATATGCACGGGACACTTATATTGTGACGCATTTTATAATTATGATCATAATTGGTCAATACGAATATATAACAATTTGACTGAGCCATGACATTTGACATCCTAAAGTGACCGTGGTTTGGGCTTGGGATGGTGGGGAGAATTCTACTCACGAAACTACGGTAGAGAGGTGTGGACATTTAAGTGGGTATGTTTGTCTACCCATTGTGGCTCATTTTAAAGCGGTGAGATCATAATGGACCAAACCAGACAATATCATGAGTTTGCTGGACCATGAATTTAGATAATATTTTAAATAGCTGTGAAATGCAAACTGTGATGCCCGATGCTTAAGGTTCACAGCACACTGTCAGGCCCGATGCTTTCGAGGAATAAACACGTAATTAAAAATAAAATGCGAAAGCTTAAAAGTGATTAAAATTTTTCTTTTTCGATCTGAATAAAAATTATAACTTAAAATGCGTAGATACTCAAAATAAGGGTTTTATAACCACAACCAGTACATAAAACGTCATCAAATCATCCAACGAAAACATGTATCTCAACATGGCATAAACATCAAATCCAAACTACAACAACTATACGGGGAATCCCCTGGTAACCTACTCGATGAAAATATATACATAGATATTTGGGACACTCGATCAATCCCTCGGGGCTCACTAGCTAACACACCACCTGTGCCAGTTGAAGTAACTGCGTAACCTAAATGGCAACAACACAACCAAACAGTCCGGAGGGACAAGGGATCAAATCCCAGTACGGAGAACAAAGTAAAACAGTATACGAAGTATGTATGATATCTGCAACGTGCTATGCAATGCATGTCCGGTATCACGAACATCGGGAAAAAAACCTGAAGCGAAACAAATCGATCATCAGCAATATGCGGCAACGTCATTGGGAGTTCGGGCGATACCCGGATGATCCCAATGAAAAACAGATGTGGCTCATCATCACGGGCGACGGGAGCTACCCGCCCAATCACGATGGTATAACAAGGTGTCCAGCAACCACCCGTTACCACCTATCCAGGCCACAACAACTTCGGGGACGGGTGCTACCCCATGCGTCCTCAGCGCTATTCCTCGTGAGCAAGATCACCAACAACATACACCACGAGGAAGCAATTATCTCAAATAAGAATTCACCAGCTTTCAACGAATGTCAGGGCCCAATATGACAAATGTATGCATTCTATGTCATGGAATGCTCCACACATAAATAAAGCAGCAAGGACAGAACATATCACATAGCACGTAATAGCACAGAGCACATACTAATACTCTACGAACGCTGTAAGTTACCAGTTCCGATCCGTACCTCAAATCCTGACCAACAGTACCTCACAGAGCTCGTGAGAATAGCATAACACCAGCATGAAACAGCTCACGCACTAAAACAATCAGCTCTGGCCAACCGTCTTCTGCTTCCCCAGCTCTCGTGGAGAAATCTTGACAGAGATGCTCAATCGACCACCAAGCTACAACCCGAAGTCGTTACCTGAACCAAAGAACAATTTCGCCGAAAATTGTGAAAATTCGTACTCCTCGATTATCGTCGCGCTCACACTCCAGCCAACCAAAGGATCCAAGATTGATAGGGAAAGAACGGGTTGAAGAGAGGAACTCAAGGATACCAACCTTGCTCCAAGCTGCGTCGTCTATCGCCGGCTATCGAAGAAGATAAGGTTCGGTGAACAGTAACGAGGGTTTCGCAATGAGTCTCGGGAACAATTGACTAACACTTGGTCAAAGTCTAAGTATATAAAACTTATACTCCTGTGATCTGATCTACAGTAGCCACCAACAAGTTTAGACCTCAAAGCTGATATTAACTTAGGCATGCAGCTCAGCACGTTTACACATACATCTGGTGCACACAAACATATCACGCTCGCAGACTGATCACGCTCGATGCTCAGCTCATGCACTCAACAGCTCTCGTGCACTAAATAGCTCTCACGCACTCAAATCGTGCACCTTCCAGCACAGAAGGACTAGATCAGCTCATACCATGCACAGAAGTATCAAATCGCATCATCAGACCAGATCACGAACTGGCCAGCTCACGCATTCCGAACATTACTCGCCAAATCTAAAACCCACGAACAGCATACGCCTAAGCTAAAAACACAAACATCTCTTGACTAGTTGAAACGTTACTACCAGCTTACGCCTAAGCTGAATCCACTAAATAGTGCTACACCAACCCGTGATCTGACTACTCAACTCAGGGCACCAAGTACATCCCCAAGCTATATCTAGCTTACGTTCCAGCTCATAACAGCTTACAATTACACGGCACCTTCTAGAGCTGCTAGCTCCTAAGCTGTTTTCCTCAAAACATCTCGTGATAGAAAACCAGCTCAACGCTCCACAAAGTCGTTCGGCTCTGAACTATTCCACTCACATCAGCTCATGCCTGATCTGATCCATGTTAAACCCAACTAAACCACGTAATTAAACCATACTAATCTTATTGATCTCACATAAACACTACTTATCTTTATTCTTGATCAGTAGGCAAGCTTTTCTGGAAGTACTGTGCAGTATAGCCCATGCTGAGCTAGTGAGAACTGATCCGCTTTAATGCGATCTGGTGGGATGGTTACTCTGAGCTGGTATCAGGTTGTGTAGTGAGACGTAAGCTGGATTCAGCTTTGGGAGTTATGTGGTGTTCTGAGCTGAGTAGTAAGATCAGGGTGTTACAATGTGTTGTTCAATGAAATTAGCTTAGGCGTAAGCTGAGGGAGATGAACAACTTAGGTGAGGGCTATTGGTGACATTTTGGTCGGTTGCGAACTCAAGTGGAAAATCATATTAGGCGAGAGCTGTTTGACGCGCGTGATCTACCAGTGCGTGATTTGATCTGTAGATGTGATCTGATACTGCTATGCATGGTGTGAACTGTTTCGTGTGGTCAGATCAGGTGTGAGCTGATATGGTTCTCCTGTGCTAGAAGGTACATGATCTGGGTACACGAGAGCTGATTTGTGCGCGAGAATTGAGTTGTGCACGAGAACTGATCTACGTGCAAAATCGTGATATGTTGGGGAGCGCGGGCTGTTAGGATAAAATTTATTAGTTTTGATAATAACAAATAAGACTAGTTGCTACTGGAAAGACAGCCGTTGCAATTTTACAGAAGATTAATATCAGTCGATAGGATCAGCAGCCGCGCTTGTTAAAAGACTTTAGTAAATTTTGCGCGCTGCTAATACACTGGAGCTGCAATAGCTCGATGTTCTTGAACATTTAAAATCTCACCAGGAGCACCGGAGACAGATCTGGTATGATTTAAAAATCATGCGGAAAATACCAGAACTGAATCCTAATATTTTAAAACAACTCAAACAGATTTATGTACAACATAAATCTGTTCGAGACTTGCAAGTGCTTG
>KQ986745.1:43925-67988 GCA_001598015.1 Dorcoceras hygrometricum
CTTTCTATCTGTTGAATATATTCAAAAAGCTCACAAGACTCGAATAACATTACTGTTGATATTCATAGATAAACATTCGAGTCTATTCTCTGGTTCAATTTTTTGATTCGAGTTTCTGTGTTTAGAAACCAGAGAAAATTTACAGTACTCATAGCATTGTATTCATTGTTAAATCATTTGAGTCTGTAACAAACGGGCTTCTCAAAAAGCCGTTTGAAAATATTGTTAAGTGTTGTAAACCAGTAGCTGCAGCTGCGTGGATTGTTATGGAGATACTAGGAGTTCATACAAGTGAGGCTTGTGTGATCGGGTGTGTGCAGAAGACCTGTACAAATCAAATATTCTAGTGATACCTTCCGAGGAGGAAAAAGGGGAGACGTAGGATATTTATATCCGAACTTCCAGAAATAAATTTCTGACTCTTATCTCTTATATTCAGAAAGTTATTTATTGTTTGTCTGTTCACAAATCGATCGGCTTCTTTCCGCACTATTTTTGTTAGCCGAGAGATTTGCATTAAACTGAGATCCTTAAGTCTGGTAACTCGGACTTAAGTTTAGCAGTGCTAGTAAAACTTTTAAACGAAAATTTTAAATCCAAGGAGTTCATTCAACCCCCCCTTCTGAACTTCTATACATATATTGATCCTATTTCTGGGACCATCACGGGCTGTTGTGTGGTGCGTGCTGAGTTGCATGCCTAAGCTGAATATAGTGCAGATGCCTCAGCTGATATGAAAACACTATAGCCCAGATCTGAGGAACTTAAGTCGTATATATACGACCACTGACCAAGTGTTAGTGTAACGTCTAGAAATTCCTGAGTACGTAGAAATGAGTGCATGACTAGGGGGAAAATATTTTTAGATGTTTACATGCCATCTTTTATGATTTATTTATGATTTTATGTTGCATGGTGTGCATGACTTGTTTTTCAGTCTGTTTGAGTTACGGACGCGTGGACGAGATTAGGGTCGACCGGAATGAAAATAATTTGAGATTTTTTAAGTTATTAGATTTTTAAGAATGAATTTATTTTATTTTAAGCAACAATTTCTGAAAATTGGACTTTTTATAATTAATTTGGAGGCGAACCCGTTTTTCGCCTATACGGGTTGTTTTATTGAGATTTAAGGTGTGTTAAAATATAAGGAGGCCTTGATTTCGAAAATATTTAATCTTTAAAGCCAAGTTATGAGTTTTAGTTATCTTTTCAATTAATTGGAGGGGCAAGCATGTCATTTTTCACCCATTTTCTTAAATAAATCCATAGGGGTCAAGCACTCTTTATTTTTCATAACACCAAACTAAACACTTAACCTAGCCTCCAAATCACATAATCCATCCCCTCCCTTCCCCTCAACCTCCAAGTTTAAAAAATTTCCATTCCTTGGTGAATTTTGGTGATCCAAAGCCGGTGGTGCCCGATCTCGCGTCTGCAACATCGGTAACTCGCAGGTCTCTACTCCAACCAAACCAGACATGTGATATCAACTATTTTTCTCGCCATTTAAACTATATTAGACTGATTTTCATGAAAATTCGTGTGAATTTTATGTGATTAATTCAGATCTACACATCCTTGATTGAGTTCATGCATGACACGAAATTGGCTTCATGTTTCTCGACTTTATCTCATGTTGTTTCGGTTTGTGAAAGGTCCATGTGTCATGGCTAATGGATAGGATGTCGAGTGAAGATCCTAGGGTGGCTTAGGATTGGTCCAAAGTTTAGAAACCGTGGTCGAATCAACGGGTTGAAGTGAAACACCGCGATCTGTGTGTTCCTGCGCTGCGCGGTGCATCGCCTTTCCATGGCTTGTGCGCCCTCGTGCGACCATGGTTGGGGCCAAGGCTGGTTAGGTTAGGACCGGCTGGACCTGGGGGTGGTCCATCCGGCGGGGCTCCGGCCAATGGTGGCCGGATTATGGAGAACGAACGGGAAGAGTGGCTGCTGGTCGCACGGCTGCATGAGCGTGTGCGTGTGTTTCGGTCTAGGGCTTGAATTTGATTTGGTTCTGTCTAATTGAACCGATTTGGCTGGTTCGGTTGGACCGGATTGGTTCTTCGAGTCTCGAGTCAAAATATTGTAAAGTTGACCCGAGTTATTTTAACTATGGACCTCTAATTATAATTGTTAAGTCAAATGTCCAATTTTAAAGAAATTAGCCAGATGTTTTAAACCTGAGTCAAACTTTTAAAATAAATAGACATTTATTTTTGAATTTTAAGTCAAAATTGGGGCCTTTGGAATTTTAATTGAGTCAAATATATTTCTGGATTTTAATTTGGTCAAAATCGATCTTTTGGTCAAAATTGGTCATTTGAGTCAAAATCGATTAAGTTGTCATTTTATTAGTCAAAATTGATTTGATATTAGTCAAAATTAGCCCCTTGATTTCTAAAGTCAAAATTGAATTAAAAGTAGTCAAGATTTTAAAAGGGTGAACATTCGAGTCATTGACCAAGTTAAGATTGATGTTTAGTCTAGAAATAGTGGGCCGGACTCCTGAACCAGTTCTTGACCGAAGTATAAAATGTAGAAGCCCGTGAATGTATATTTAATCATATATGTAGTATGCTATGTACATAAATATTTTAAAGAAAATAATTAAATATACATTAACGGGCTAAGCTTTTAAATATACATTAACGGGCCTGTTGAACTTCTGTTCATGTATTACGAGCTTAGAGGTGTGATGTAACGACCGGAATTTTCTTAAAAGAAATCAAGAAGATTGGGGTTCAAATTGAAAGACCAAAAAATTTCGATCTTAATTACATAACCAGTCGTTACTAACTTTCTGGACTAAATTACGAATAAACACAATTCATGACTGCTGAAATACGAAATGAACGAAACAATGACGTGAGCGGAGGTAGAACCAAAATCTGGTAAACACTTTCATAACCAATGAAGAGAAATCAGCTGCAAGGGTGTACAAAACACGGAACTAAATTCTCAGCTGATCGTAATAACATACGCGGAATAACATCTGATAGTAATACGAATGAACTTGCTTATATCTTTACACCAGAAGTTCATACAGATTTCTACAAAAATAAGGAACTAGAAATCTGTTAACATACAAAACTATAACTAAGGTTCTGAACATCAAAATCTGAAAGGAACAACGGAATATGTCCACGATAAACACATCATCCGATCAGCTACTTCCCATCCAGCCTCCTACTGCTCATTACCTGCACTCAATGAAAACTAGTGAGCCAAAGGCTCAGCAGGTAAAATATGGAATAACAAAATCATGCAATAGAAGCTGAACATACAAAACTATAACTAAGGTTCTGAACATCAAAATCTGAAAGGAACAACGGAATATGTCCACGATAAACACATCATCCGATCAGCTACTTCCCATCCAGCCTCCTACTGCTCATTACCTGCACTCAATGAAAACTAGTGAGCCAAAGGCTCAGCAGGTAAAATATGGAATAACAAAATCATGCAATAGAAGCTGATAATGTAACTGGAATCTGAAATCTGAATATATAACTGAAGTCTGAATACGCTTTAGAATGAACAAGCGCAATAACATATCTAAGAAATCTGATAGAAACTGAAAGCATAAAACAATAACCAATTCTGAAAACATTTTCTTTAAACATTCTCTGGAGCTGTGATTAAAATCACACTTGCGCTCTTCTTTCATTTTCTGAAATTATGACAACACTTTAAACATTTGGTCCAATTCGTTTGATCTAACTCCTGATATCAGTCTCTTAACACTATGGCTCATGGTGAAGGGATATACAGATCCGTCGACCTGTACACCTGATCCTTCCTCTATTGAAAGGGCACACGGTTCGTCAGTCGCGCACTCACCCTTCCTCTGGGGACCCTCTTTGTTGTCATAACTTAAAACATTTTCTAAAACAATGTTCTGCTCTTTCTTTTCTTTCTTAAAAATCTGTTTTTTTTCTCTCTTGTACGAATTACTGGTTTTCGTAGTTCAATGATGTTCTGGAATACTTCGAAGTTCTCTGTAATTCTTGCGGAGATGAAAACTGAATAAAAGCTCTACTTGAATCTATCAATTGAATCGAATAATTCTTTCGAATTGAAGCGTAAATGAATAAGGAATTCAAATCTATGTTTTCTGTATCAATTGAAGAAGTATTGAAGGAATAAAGGATGAAATCTGAATTAGACGTAAGTGTCTCAACAAAGAAGAAACGAATCAGATGTCATTGGTCTACACTAGACGACAACGCAAGTCAACGCAACTTATGAAGAATTTCAGATGTTGAACAAACCAACAGAAAAACAATATTCCAACAGCTGATGAACAAAACCAACAGCTGAATATGAATTAATACATCAGCTGACAACAAACGAAGTCAACAGCTGGTCACGAACTATACAACAGTTGAACATGAAATAGTGCGACTGCTGATCGCAACTACTGAACGCAAACAATGCGACATCTGAAATCTATACTTAGAATATTTTCAACAAATAAATATCAGTCGTGGTATAAGAACCAGATTTCAGACTTAACCGTGTGGAAGAACATGAACTACAACGGTTTTCTTCGTCTGAAGAATTCAATATCTCAAGAAATTTCTGGAAATAATCGAATAAGCTACTTGTAAGCTACTTCGATGGAATTTCTGAAGAAAACTCAAGAAACTACTGGATGAACATCACCAAATCATTTTCTAAAACATTTCTGAATCAAATACAGTAAAACGCAACTTTCATAAAAACAGAGCATGGACTTTTCTGGTTTTGAAGAACAACCGAAGTTTTCTTCCATACTTTAAAAATCTCATATAAACATGCAAACAGAGCAAGAAACAGAGTTTACTTGCCTGAATTATTTAACACAACCGCAGTAGAAATCCAGCCAACCACTAACACTCCGATCGTCTCCTTCGAAAAACTTTAAAAGTCTTTTGTTTGGTTTCTTGAGAGAGAGCACCGCTTAAAAGTAATTTGATTTGAAGATACTGATGCATGAAGCAGCTAACATCCTATATATATATGATTTGTAAATGCCTAGAGAAGAAACGCATTTAAATCAATATGCCAAAATCTTCTAAAAGCGTACTCTGTTTTAAAATAAAATGATGCATATGGAAACCGAAACGATGTTTTTAGTTAAAACAAAAGGATTCGACCGACTTGCTATAATCGGCTAAACAGCTGCTGCAATCGCATTCTAACATCTGAAATCTATTCAAGCCGAAGGCTGATTAAAGTATAAAATCCAAAGTCTGAATCTTTAACATAGTGTGACAACTGATATCACGAAAAGCTGAAACTCAACTCAATATACAATGGAAGCTGAATTTACGTAAACATGAAATCTGAAATTTAGCTCTTAGATGATAAAAAGCTAAACAATACATATCTGAAATCCGAAACTCATTTGAATCAAGAGTTGAATAAAGAATAGCATTGTAATCCCTCAAATCTCATAACTTTCTAATTGTGGCCTCTAAAATATCTGGGCATTACATGTGACATATAGGGATCCCGAGGTAAGGTCGGGTGAACCACACCGTCACGTACGTTGATTTTTAGATTGATCAATCGAATATGGTCACACTTCAGAATACGACTCATACGTTTTTCATGTTATGCTATGTCATGCCTTATGTATGTATATGTTATGTATGAAGCAATGTTTTAAGATCATGCACGCATCCATGTTTTAACGTTATTTTATTACAAGTATGTGCTTGCGTGCGATTTTATTAGTATGTTCTTTGTTATGATATAAGATAGAGCATGCTGGGCCTCTAGGCTCACTAGGTTTAAATGGTGCAGGTGATGACCCTGCTGTTGAGTACATCCCGACTGGCGGTGAGGACCTCTGAGCATCTGCTGCAGCAGTACCTCGTGACCGCCTTTATGTTTCAGTTCTGTTATGATACATTTTTCAGATGTTGGTTTTAAACATGTTCACTTGCAGTATTTTAATCAGTTGATTTTGTACCGTATGGATGTTTTAACCTCGTGACCGCCTTTATGTTTCAGTTCTGTTATGATACATTTTTCAGATGTTGGTTTTAAACATGTTCACTTGCAGTATTTTAATCAGTTGATTTTGTACCGTATGGATGTTTTAACGTTTTTAAATATTTCTTTATTTATGTTTAAAGTATTGTTGGGAAAATGATTTAGAAATATTTTAAAAAGGGGACGAGCCACACTTTAAGTTTATGTATTACGCACATGTTTTAAAAAAAATTAGAGTCTGGTCCGATTCAGTTAGCCATTTCTACACCACATATCACCTTATCTTCTTCTTCACAGAGCTCGAACAGATACTTCCCGAAACCCTTGTTACTGTTCATTTGAACTATAATTTGCCGATTGCCGGAGTTTGGTCGATCAGTTTTGAGCATGGGTGTTGGCGTTGGAAACCCCTCTTCAAGCTCTATAATTCCTTGCCGGTTTGGAGGACGTTAGTGACCGGGATAGAGAAGTCGACGAGGAGCGTAAGCGTTTGATTTATATTTTCGATTGAGTTGTGCTCTAGTTCAGGTAACCGTGTTCTGATAGTGCTGGTTTCGATTCTTAGTGTTATTAATTGAGCTGGAGTGGCGTACTATTCTTAGTCATAGTCATTTAGATTAGAGAGTTTTGACTGTGAGCTGTTTAAGCTTTACCCGAGCTGATTTCTTGGGTGTTTTGTTCATATTAGCGCATCTCTTGTGGTTTTCGTCGAGTTTTCTCCACCATGAGCTGTTGGCCTTGAGCTATGTGTCGACAGTGGTGTGATCTGCTCTGGCCATGAGCTTTGTTTAGGTATTTTGGTAAGATTGTTGCAAGTTACGGAGAGAACGAGTATTTTGCAGCTTTGTAGAGTTAGAAATGTGTGATGTGTGATTTACGTTCCTTGTGGTGATATAGATTGACATGATGTAATTGAATACTTGTTTCATTAAGCATTGCATAACAGCATGTGAGCATTGGACATGAATTGATACATTCATATTGAGCCTGATATCTATTGATTGATAACCGATGGATGAATTGGATCTGATTTTCCTCCTGAGATGGATGATGATGTTGATTGAGATACTCTCGTGGAGTGGTGTTGATCGGCACACTCACGATTGAGTGCAACTGAGGACGCATCGGGACTTGTGCCCCTCTTTTGCTGTGACACGAGCACTGGCGATTGAATTTCCATCGAGCATGCCCGGGTAGCGCCCGAATCCTCGATGATATGGTCGCCTTCACTGTCGTGATGGGCGATCAGGTAGCTCCTGAACTCATACGACGTTGTCACCTTATGATTGAGATTTTGTTTGGCCTCCGGTGATTTTGATACCCTGACTCATTTGTACCTGAGCATGCATTGCATTACATGCATATTTCTTTCATACTGCATTGTTGTTTTTATTATGTTCATCGTATTGAGGCCTAACCTCTTTTATTTCTCCTTTGGGGCAGCTTTGGTCGTGTGGTGACCATTGCAGGTGTTTCAGGTAGATCGACTGGGCCTGGTGGTGCTTCAGTTAGGGGTGCCCCTTAGGTGTTGATCTTGAGTCCCAGTTATTGTACAACAGAAATATGTACTACGGAGTCAATACCAGCGAATGGTCTGTATAGTTGTATTATTTTTTGGACTCTGTTTGTATGATGTTTGCTGATTGCTGTTGTATTAAAGCTGTCTTTTGAGTTCTAGAATATTTTGAAACGTATCTTTAGTTCATGTCAAAAAGAAAAATTTTAACCCGCTATTTAAGCTTCCGCATTAAGTGTTAATTTCGTACTTAATATATCAAGATTAGAGCACCGGGCCTGACAAACTCAATGGCTCACCATCTCTCTCCTAAGTTGTGCATCATCATCAGCTTACGCCCGAGCTGATTTCACCAAATAGCACAACACAACCCCCGTAATCTGATCTCTCAGCTCAGGGCATCCAGAACATCCCTAAGCTGAATCCAGCTTACGCTCATACAGAAAAATCCCAGAGTTGTTCACCTCTATGTTGTTGTCCCAAAACAGCTCGCAGCAGAAAACTCGATCAAGCACAACGAAGCAGTTCATCTCAGAACTGTTCCACTCAGATCAGCTCGCGTCTGATCTGATCCATGCCAAACTCGATACAAAGGTTACCAACATCTTACACCAGAACTGTTCTTCTCCATCATCTTTCTCCCAAATCTGAATGCACAAACAGCTTGAGCCACGCACATCAGTACAGATCACACTAGCAGATCAGATCTAACAAGTCCAGCACATGTTAAAACTCACAGTACCACCAAATAGTTTGTGTAACCTCAGGTCAGATCGCACCCTTTCGATCAGCTCAGGATGCTCTATCCAGCTTATGGCAGCCAAACAGCTCGCGATACTCTCAGATCTCAGAACATAAACTTGGAACAGCCCACGATCTTAGATCAGCACAGACCATTCAGCTCGGCTTACGATCTCCAGAACAGTAAGCGCTATAAAAGTTCCGCTTACACCACTTAGCTCAGCATACGTCGATCAGCTCGGGTCTCACTCGTCCACAACAGCTCACAACCCTTAGACCAGCGCATACCATCCAGCTCAGATCACGTACTCTCCTCTCAGCTAGTAATATGTAGATTAGCTTAAAGTACTCAACTCAGTGCACATCGCTCAGGTTAGCTTGTGATGCTCTATTCAGCTTTCGCTGTCTCATCCAGTTCACGACGCTTTCAGATCAGCTCACGCACCCAGGTCTCAAGGTACGTACTCATTCCAGCTCGCTATGTTCAACCCAGCTCTCTAGGGTCAACTCAGCTTGCGAAGCTACGTAACTCCCAAAGCTGTATCCAGCTTACGTCTACTTCCTAAACTGCTATCAGCTCATAGCGCTGCACTGGACTGGTTCATGCTACAGCAGTATCAGCTCAGCTCACGTGCCCAGCACGGCTAAATACAGCACATGACTCACCTGTCAGCTTGCACCCGATCTAACCCTGCTCACAACTATACAGCAAGCTTCTAAGCTGAACCTATCATACTATAAGACCCGTGCACCCCGAACTACTACAATTCTCCAGCAATCACAAATCATCTTGCACTAGTAAGATCAGTACAGGCCACTCAAACAGCTCGTATCCGTGCTGGTCTAAACTGAAACCCGAGGCAGCTTCCACTATCAGCTTAGCACGAACCATAGGATCAGCTTGCGTCCGAACTGATCTATCTCAGCCGATACTCTCTGAGCTGAAATAACCTCGATTAGTTTACCACTAATCTTGACTGATCATGTCATTAATCATCTTGGCTAATTACAGTCCTCACAGGCATCGTCCCTCAGCAAGTAATTGGTGCCTCACACCCTTCCCCATTGCCCAACTCCTTGAAATAGAATAACCATCTGCAAAGACTCAATCCATTCATCGGCCACGAACGGATTAGTGGTACCTGAGAGCTCCTTTGGACTCATATTTATGGAAATGCTCATAAAATTCCTTCGATTTCACCCTCCGAGCAACCACAGCTTGCTGCTCGAGTAAACATGTCAAACTGGCTAACAATTCTCCATTAGACTAAGGGGGTGGAGGTGCAGGTGGCTTTCTCCTATCTTCCTCGTCCCCCGAGTCCCTGCTCATTCATCGTCTGGGAGGCATTTGCGTATAGTCCGAGATCACATGTAACCAACATGCATCTATGGTAAAACATTTGATCCAATACTCTAGTAACATTTAAAACATTTTACTTTAAACTCGTAATTTAAAACTTTAAAAACTTACAAACTTGATGCACAACTCTTGAGCTTTTCGGAACTGGCAGCAGAAACAATCCTTCAGGACCTTGCTCTGATACCAACTGAAATGACCCGACTTTCTAAAATATTTTGCTTTAAATAAAAGGCATGAATTTTTTTTGGTCACTATTCACTGAACAGTACTATTCACATGAATAGTATCCTTGATGATTTTTCCAACAATCTTCGCAAAATTGAAGTTGATGCAACAAAAAAATAATCAAATAATGCCATACCACAGTAAAACGTATATCCCAACAAAATTTTCAAAAGAATTAAATATCAAATTTCAAACTTTGACGACACAAGATTTATTTCAAAAATATCTTATAAAGGAAATCGTATCCTCAAAATTTACGTAACATCTCATAAAAACTTTTGCGGAAACTTAGAAGGTCTCGGGAGTGTGCCGCAGGTATCCGATGCTCCTCAAGCGTCGTCGCCCCAGACCTCAACATGGCTAACACCTGCACACAATCAGATCTAGTGAGCCTAATGGCTCAGCAAGCTCAAACCTGAATAACAAATAATAAATATATATCTACATGTATCGAAAATAGCGATACTAAAATACTTTTTAAATTTCAACATCAGAACTTTAAACTTTAAACTTTAACTTCACCTCATCGTCAAAATGCTTTAAATAAAGTTTAACCTCAAATCCTCAAAATAACATCATGGCATATAAATAACATAAATCCTCAAAATAATATTTTGGATGAAGTTTGCTCATTGATGTGACCCATATGTTCGCTTGATCAAGCTATAAACCATAGTACTAGGCTGGAATAGCTCTACGGACCTCTTGCGTCGTAGTCACTATCCCCCTATAATATGGCTCTACGGACCTCATGCATAGTCACCATATTCCTCTACCTCTTGGTCACAGTCAACTCGCATTTCTCAAAATAATTTTCTACATTTTCCTTTAAAACATCAACATCACGTCTCATGCCACTAACATCATAAAAATTCATCATTTTCAATTTCAAAAAGCTTTCTGCCCGTAAACATGTTTGCGATGTGTAGAAAATATAGAAAAATTGAACCAAGATCAACTGGAACCGTTCTAGGCTTCTCGACGGGATACTCGGACACCGGACGGTCTCAACGAGTCACCGGACAAGCCCAAACTGACCACAATCAACCCAAGCCTACAATATACAGTTTTACACATCCTAAACATGTTTACAAGCCATAACATACTGTTCGTATGCCTTTGGGGTGCTGCCATGACCTCTAAATTTTCAGCGCTACGTGCTGCCTCTCCTTGGCTTCCCTACGGGTTCGTGCGGCTTCTAACTTAAATTTCCTCAACTCCCAGCCCATGAACTCATCTTAGGATCTGTCCTTACATGGTTTAGGACCTATAAAACCATGAAAAAAAGTGCTGGACAATCCCAGAAATGCGCAAAACACAACCCTACTCCCTCCTAACCTCGCCTCCGCTCACCCGATGGGATTGTATGTGTGTTGCCCCTCCCTCGCGACTCCACTTCCTCTCCAACCCAACCAGCTCACAACCAAACCTTTTAAAGACCCTCTAATCCATGCCCAAGTCCTGTACCAGCTCACCTAGTCGAGCCATGACAGCCCACTCATCACCTTGACCACCCAAGAACAAGACTCGCACCCCACTCTCTTGACGACACTTCCTGGACTCAAACTCTAATTTGACCTTAACCTACATCGACCAGCCATGAACTAGACCTAGGTGGCTTCCTTAACTCATGGTTCAGACCCTATCCAAGACCCCTGGACGAACCAAGGTCCCCTCACAAAGATTAACCTGATCTGACTCATCACCCTCGGCCACGCTGTACCCATCGGCTACCCCCTTTCGACCAGCCTTAATCCCACCTCAAACCAACCTCATACCCGACCCATGTGACCCTCTAGATGTGACTTATAACCCAAACAAGGTCCCTGGTCGAGCTACGGTCGGAAAGCAGCCCCGACGGACCATTAACACATGAAGGAGACAAGTAAAGAACAAAAGAAAAATACTCCAACGCTTCATGCAAATGTCCAGCCACTAAAATTAAGGTTTACATTCATCAAATGACTCAGAACACACATAATATGATCCGAAAGTGGCAACAAGGAAGATTCAAAACTTTCCTTTACGTGGGAAAAATCGTAAATACGCATTACCGGATGCACGGAGGCGATGGAGAGCGATTTTCTTCTTTTCCTTTGATGAGGTGTGGTTCGAATTTGAG
The DNA here is from genome assembly GCA_001598015.1 of Dorcoceras hygrometricum. Taxonomy (NCBI): domain Eukaryota; kingdom Viridiplantae; phylum Streptophyta; class Magnoliopsida; order Lamiales; family Gesneriaceae; genus Dorcoceras; species Dorcoceras hygrometricum. The sequence continues at coordinate 55,874 of KQ986745.1, forward strand.
AGCTTGGGGGTGAAGAGGCGGCTGTTCTAAGGTTTAGATATGATGGAACGTGAAAATAAAACCCTCCAAGGACTTAGGTGTAGTTAATTAGGCTTTAGTGCAAATTAAGTCCACTAACCTTGAATTTAATTACCCCAAATTTCCAAGACCATCAAGACTTAATTATGCACACTAATTTTATTCATACAATGTCTGAAACAAATGAGAAAAATTAAACTTTGGTATAAAAAATAATTTGCTTACCCGCTCTTTTGCCCGAGAAATCATTTTTATGAAAATAGAGCTCAAAAATCACATAACCTACTCGCTACTAAAAATTTAAATTTAAAATTAAGAAATATTTTTTTGTTTCCTAAATTCTTAAAAATAAATTTAAGAATATTTTTAAAGTCACCTCTATCGTCCTCGATCATCCCTCCGTAGCCCGACACCGGATATTTACCTGAAATCGAAAACCTCAAAAACCACATTTAAAATCTCAAAATAAAAGCATCATTAATATTTTAAGTCTCAATTAAAATTTAAATCATTTTAAAATTTTTATTTCATGCATGTGGTTTACGTGAGCGAATCTCGGACGCTACAGCTCTTGTCCTATCTAACAAGGTTCTGTTCATCCTCTCTGTCACTCCATTTTTTGAGGTGTATAAGCCATAGTGAATTGTCTTTAGATGCCCTCATGTTGGCAAAATGCATCAAACTCATCACTGATATATTCTTCTCCATTGTCAGTCCTCAAACACTTGATTTTCTTTTTAGAATCAAGTTCAACCGGTGCTTTGATACTTTGAAGACTTAAAAAACATCCGATTCTTCTTGATTGGATACACCCAACATCTTCTAGAGAAATTATCAACGAACAAGACAAAGTATCTTGCTCCTCCTACGGATACGACCGGTGCTTGCTAAACATCATAATGAATCAGCTCCAAGGTGCTTTTACTTTTGGCCATAGAAGTGCCAAAATCCAATCTATATGTTTATTGGTAACACAATTCTCACAAAAGGGTAAGATACTTTTGTAAGCCCAGACAACAGCTTCCTTTAAGAGAATTTTCAATTCTCGTTCTCACATATGCCCGAGCTTTCTATGCCATAACATTGATAATTCTTCTCCTGAACCACTTGATGCAATAGCTAGTTCCGCTTCTTTGTGTGTTAGTCGCAGCTGAACATACAGATTTGCTGCAATCTTTTCCGCCTTCATCACCACAAGAGCGCCTTTCATAATCTCATTCTTGATACGAGTCTTACACTCGACATCATTCAATTGTCCCAAGGACAACAGATTCTTTGTCAGGCACTTCATATGTTGTACATCATGTATAGTGCGAGTAGTGCCATCAAACATTTTGATTTTGATGGTACAACCCCAGCGATTTCTAAAGCATGATCATTTCTCATGAATGCAGAGTTCATATTGATCGAACCATTCTCTCCGAGATGTCATGCGTCATGTTGCTCCTGAGTCCATAATTCATGCATCACAGAACTTTTTTCTGCCTTCCACAATAGTAGTTGCTTCGCTGAATAATATTTCACCACCGCCTGAAGTACTAGCCACATTTCCGTGAGAAGTCTTCTCGATATTTTTTTTAAACCCTTTCTTGAAGTGCCCTTTACCGTCATATTATGGCAATAAATATTTTTTCTTCTTACTTCGTGACTTTGATCTATCATTCCTGTAACTCCCACTAATGTCACTTACCGTTGATCATACTCTTAGCATCGGCAAGGCCTCATATTGCTTTGAAAATGCCAATCTATCTTCCTTATTATTGCGTCGACTTTTTTTGCTAAGAATCACGTTTAAAACATCATCGAAGTTTAAAATGTCCGTAAGGATATTGTTGGTTATGTTGATGATAAGCTGATCATATGAATCCAATAAACTCTGAAGTAGAAGCTCCGCACGTTTTTTTTGCTCTATCATATGCCCCATTGAGGTGAGCTGAGCAAATAGAGTATTCAGTGTATTGATGAGGTTGGTCATCGATGATTCCTCCATCCGAAAAGTATACAAATTTCTCTTTGGGAAATCTTGTTGTTAAGTGACTTGATCTCGTACATCTTTGTCAAAGTATCCCAAACAATTTTGCCGATTTTATTTCAGCGATACTTGACAAAACTTCATCTGCTATTGTCAAGTGTATATTGGAAATAGCAGCAACATTCATCTCATTCCACTTTTCATCAGAAGTCCCTCGGTGTATCTCCAATAGCAGCCAAGCAACATTCTCTCGTTAAAATTGCTTGAATCTTCAATTTTCACAGCATAAAATTGCTACCATTGAATTTTTTTATCTCGTGCTTTGCCGTCATTATGCCAACAATAATTATCCTGCCTTAACAAAAATTAAAAAACCTTTTCTGATCTAAAAATTCAGTCACAGCTACAACCACAGAGCATACTCAGAATTTTTGTAGAAAATTTTCATCAGGCTATGATACCATTTGTTGGTCCCAGATGTGGCACCTCGAGATAGAAATATGAAATTGATGAGTAAAATAGACACCAAAATTTTTTACGGAAAAACTTTTAAAAATTATTAGGATAAAAACCACAAGAAAGATGAATTCACATCTCACTGTGTTTCAAAAAAGACACACGCTTTCTTTAACACATGACAAACTTATCACACGTACTATAGAATTATATATATATAATTGGGGATGCTGAACTCTGTACATGAGGAGTACTCCTCCTTTACCCACCGAACTGATGGGACGAAAAATTAATTCATTTGTGCCAACTGTCTAGCAATTCATGCATGTCAGGCGAGGCATTGCAGCATTTCTGTAATTCCATATAAGAAAGTTAATTTTTTTTAAATATATGGTTAAGCATGAAATCCAAGTCCTGTGTTGGAAGATAAAAAGATAAAGTGCTAACAATATGTAAGATATCTTCATTCACGAGAGAAATTTGAGGAAAGTTATAACAAAACCACGAAAACTTAACCCAAATGGGCAAACTATCAAACATACGTACTTCCATTCCTCAACATATATAAAATATCTATATTGTTGGGATTAAACACTTATCATTAAATCCAAAATTATAGTTGTTGGTCGATATTGAATTTTATTACCTTATATATGTAGCATCATAGAATATATCTATTGTGTATATTAGAATCGGACTGTTAAGTCATGAGTCCATGGAGGAGCATGTCTAATTGCTGGTGTTGTGTCATATCTTTTAGAGATTAGTCTAACGATCGGGAGTCACTATTTTATGGTCTATATAGCTAACCAGATCAAGCGGCACAATGTCAGCAACTTACGTATGAGTGCTTCCCAAGAGATCATATCGCTCATGCACGCTTATCCCATCAATCTCGCCCAATAAGTATAGAATATGCTTCTTGGGAGACTCGATCTTTAACCTTGCTCTGATACCAATCGTTAGGATTAAACGATTACCACTATACCAAAAGCTATAGTTGTTTAGACAATTGCAACTTTATTTCTTTATACATATGGAAGTGCAGAGTGCACATATTGTATGCATAAGTATCTGACTTTTAGACACATGAGTTCGGGGGAGATGCATGTCTAAATGCTAGTATTGTCTCATATTCCTTAGAAATCAGACTTAGCCTTTCATCTACTATTAGTCATATCCCCATCTGATATAGTACTAGCCGTTAAGATCTGGTGTCACTATTTTCTGGTCCACCTAGCCAACTAGATCAAGCGACAAAATGTCAGCAACTTGATATACGAGAGCTTCCCAAGATGTCACATTCAATACTGCTCTCACTCATACACGCTTAACCAAACATTATTATTCGAATAAATTTTGATGTAACCGAATTATCTCAGCCTGAGAGCTACCATCACGTCGGAATCTCAGGACCTCGGGTCGTCGGGCTACTGGTGGATGGAAGGTACTTCTTCTTAGTGCCTGCAGTCACAGATCACAGGTCAGAGGGCGCCGAAAGTGTGTCCGATAAAGCCCCTCCGATGCTTAAGTCAGGCAGGATACGAGAGCAAAAAGAGCGAGAATATGTGTGTTGAATGTGATTAAATGCATGAATGAATTAATGAGGGGGGCATACCTGGGTATATATAGAGGGGCTAGACGGTGGAGATGAGCGTTTTACCCGGCGCTGGACTCTCTGCTCGGTGCGTGATGCGTTGGGACACCTATCCTGGCGGAGATTGTGGCTAGATTGATGAGCATCTTGAGCGAAATGGTCTCAGCGATTCTCGATGATCTCGTCGTTCAAAGGGAGAGAGCATGCGCTGGCTGGACTCTTGTAGGCGTGGTATTATCCTCGGGAAACACTCCGAGCTGAAAACATGAGTCTTCGGGCGATTCTCCCGAGCTAGCGGTGTAGGTCGGGAATGAGAGCCCGATGCTCAGTCCTCGAGTCCCGAGGTGGTAATGGGGAACATCAACTTTTTTGTCCAACATCTTTTAAGTTATATTCATCTAAATTTTAAGCCAGTATTTTGTGAAATAAAAAAAAAACAATAATATATATGACGAAATGTTGTTTTTGAACCGAAAGGACGGATTAATACTGACACTTTACTAATTGGCAAAATATAAGTAGAGAAGTTCTGTCGGTGCTGCAGTTTTTCGTCTGATTTAATTGCATAATAATTTAGTTAAGGAGATTAAATTTGTTGATAAATCACGTGAATAAAACTTATATTAACATTAAGTGCAAGCCCCTTTCTTCTAGAGAGTGGTGAAATGTTCTTGAAAAGTATGTGATTAAAGAGGACAATGACCTCTTTTTTATTGCTTTTTTCCCCTTGAAAACCGCCTTTTCATGTTGTTGCTTTAAATTTTTGAGGTAATTTGTTAAGATACAAATTATAAAATATTGAAAGATATTCGCATCAATTTAATTAAAAATTTGCGGGAAATTTTACAATTTTGGAAATGTTCGCATCATTGCAATTTTGTGCCTGCATTGCAATTTTGCGGAAATTTTACAATTTTTTGGAAATGTCCTGGCCGAGCTCCCGCTCTCAATCTTTTTGAGGACTCCCTGGTGACCTCCCTGTCCCCCTCCGTAGCGACAGGGCTTCTCTGTAACCTGGTCCCTAACAGGGACCTACACCTGGTGCGGCACGCTCCCGACTTCGAGGTCGTGGGAGCCTTTGCCACCCAGTTCGCGGTGGTATGTCCCTTGTCTGCCCGAGCTCTCATTTGATACTTATATTTTTGTTCTGGTCCTTGATTCTTATGCAGGCAATGGTTTGGGGTGGTGAGGTGATCAGCCGCCTCAACCAAGCTCGGAGGGAGGCGGCCTCTGCTTGTCAGTCTTTTGACGAAATGCTCGAGCACCATACCGAGATGGAGATGCAGCTCATGGAGCTGGAGAGCATAAGGGCCCAGGAGAACAGGGCGACAGAGGCCGAGAAGGAGGCGCTGGAGGCCCAGGGGAAGCAGCTGGCCGCTGAGAAGGCCGCTCTGGTTGTCGAGAAGGAGGCTCTTGCTGCCGAGAAGAAGGCAATTGAGGCCGAGCTCGAGGCTCGGACGGCTGAGAAAACTGCATTAGAGGTCGAGCTTGAGGGTGCCAGGGCCCGAGATGAGGTGGAGATCAAGCGCCTGGATTGAGGCCGCAAATGCCTGGGGTCTCGGCAAGGAGGGGTTCTTGAAGTCCTCCGAGTTTGATAACTTGTGCGCGAAGAAGTCTTTGGCTTACTCACTCCCCCAAGCTCCCCCATCCCGTAGTTGTATCTAAAATTACTCTATGTACTGATCTTCGTTCAATGAAAATCCACTTTTCTCATTTACTTTCTACCCAGTTGTTAACTTGTAATAATATAAATACGAGGCGAGGTAACCCGGGCAGACCAAGATGTAATTAATCACATATAACCATGGAACGGGTAACCTGACACGTAAACGGATACGTATACCCAAGTATTAGGTGGTATACCCCGAGCACTCAAGATGGATGATCATATGTAACTGAGGACAACAAAGGATAACCTGAACAAACCGAGGGTTAAATAACCACGCATAACTGAATAGAATAACCCAAGCAACCCGAGACTTAATTAATCTCATTAGGACAATTCCGTGAAGGATATCCGATGCAAGTAGCATTCTCAAAGACTTAAGTTTTATCAAAAGGAAGACGTAGAAAGTCACCAAGTATGGAAGAACGGTTCTCGAGCTGCGCAGGTCCTCGAATAGGTTAGTCTCTCATTGTAACGCCCCAAAATCCATAGGACCACATTTATGCATTTTATTGATCTCATGGGCCAAATTGGCAATTTTAAATGTTATGTATTTGCTGATTCATTGATTTTAGAACATAAGATGCGTTGCGGCTGGTTCCAGCAGATGACTCCCAAGAGTGATGCACGAGCTGGTTTTAAATCGATTGAAAAATATGTTAAGGAGGACAAATGATTTCTTTTGAAAAATGTTTGGTGTTTTACAAATTAAAATGATATGAAGGGAATTCTACTAAATTTTATAAGTGTGTCATGCTTGATTTTACAAGTAGCTTGCCACTAATCCCTTTCATATAAAAACCTGTTTTCAAAGTAAGATCTTTATCATTTGCAAAGAAAAACCTTCGGTGTTCTTCAAAATATTTTCCAGAGAAGTTCGTGCGTTGCTTAAGGAGAAGAATTCTGCAGGAATTGGTTGCTGTCGCAAAACTTTGTTTAAGGTAAGTAAAAGCTGATTCTTGACTCACCATTTAAAGCATATATTGATGTTCTTGAGTCTCCTTGCCTATATGTTATGTTTAGTGTTCATGTTTAAAATGATTTTATACATGTTTAAAGGAAAGAAGATGGGTTCGAAAATGATGTTTTGATGTTTATGATGCTTCCAAAATGTTTTCCAGAAAGTCTAAGATGTTTTAAAAGTACTGAGGATTCGAGTTTATTCCCAGAATGTTTATGAATGTTCTTCAATTTAGTGGTTGTAATATCAGACTTTGATAACGGTATAATCGGTAGTTGCTAGTCGAATCATTATGAAGTTTGGTTTGATAAGCAACGGCTGATAGCATAGTTGTTGTTTTGATGTTACATATACCCAGTTTTATTCTAGCAGTTGCTTTTCCTTGTTAAACTACAGCAGCTGCGTTGTTTTCGTAAAATCAGCAGATGCACTGTTCATCAGCAGGTGCATGTTTGTTATTAAAATCCAGTAGATGCACTGTTAATCAGCAGATGGATTTTATTGTCAAATTTCAGCAGTTGCAATATTTGTTTCTAAAGTACTGTTCATTGCAGCTGGTATTAGTCTTGCGACTGATACTGTTCATTGCGTTTAGTTTTATAGATGTTAGCGCTTTTCTTGCGATTGGTTGTTTAACGTTTTCTTTACGGCTGGTTGATGCGCTAACGACGTCGTCCCCTTAAGATATAAAATATCAGCAGATATTCTTACGTCATCATATCTGTTACTTACTTCAACGACATCGTTTCATTTAATACGTTGTCTTAGTAAAAGATCTTGCAGCTGGTTTCTGTTCATTCCAGCTGGTTTCTTTTAGCGATGTTTGCGAACAGTAGGAATCTGTTTTGTTTCTGTTGGATCTGTTTGAACAAATACAGAATGTGTTTTGAATTACACAAAACCTATTAGTGTGTTACTAACATCTCTACGTAGTGTGCAGAACATAAATAAGACAGAGAGAAGAGAAATCTTATAAAGGTCTGAATATATCAATTAACAGAGAAGTGTTGTAATCAGACTTGAGAAAGATTGAAGAAGTGAAGTCTAATGAAGAGACTCGATGAGAATATCACAGTAGAAATCTGGACACAAGAGAAGAGAAGTCTGAAGAACCAGGAAGAAATTGATATCCAATATAGGAGAAGTCTGGTTCGCTAAATGTGAAGAAGTCTGTTTTGTTATAAATAAGCGTAGTTTGATTGAAGCAAACACAGAAGAAGTCTGAGGAATCTGGAAAATTAAAGGATACATAAAAATCGAAAAGCAGCGATGATGACGTCACAGAAATCTGGTATTTATAGAAGAAAGCAGCGATGATGATGTCATAGATTGAAAAGTTTTCTGTTGAAGAAATGTTCAATAAGAAGAAGATATCTGGACATATCGAGAAGGAAGAAATCTGGTTGAATGCGCCTGTTATTTAATGAAGAAACTCGATGAAGAAGCACATCAAAAAGTCTGAAGTCTGTACAGGAGAAGTTCGATGAAGAAAAGAAAAATCAGCAGGAGAAGTTTTGTAGACCAGCAGGTGTAGTTATCGACAACATCTTTTGTAGACCAGCAGGTGAAGTTATCGAAGATATCAGCAGGTGAAATATTGAGATGTCAGCAGGAGAAGCTTTCGAAATTATCAGCAGACAAGGGGAAACAACAACGTTTTGGACTTGTGTTGAAATTCAGCAGAGTATACCAGCAGGAATATTCTCTATAGATAAACCAGCAGAGGAAGAAACTCCTGCTGATCAATCAGCAGAAGTAGCGTGAACTAAAGAGGAAATATCAGACGCTGTGAACAGAGTTAATGCAGGCGAGAAGAAGCAATGATAAAGACGCGAAGAAGAGAATGAAACAGCAGACATCGATCATACAAGAAGAAATCGGTGTTGAGCAGAAATCAGTAGATTGAAAAGCAGGACTCGTCGATTATGAAGTAGCAGCTGAAGGAACAAATATCACGGCATTGAGCAAAATATGATTTTTGCAGTGAACAAATTTGTTGGAACCAGAAATTGGAACAGAAATGGTGAAAAGAAAAGAACCAGATGCAGAGTTGTGCATGAACCAGTCGACTGGAAGAAACAAGTAAAGAAGAACAGAAATCAGTCGACTGGAACAAAAGAAAAGAACCAGTTGTAAAATTGATCCAGCAGCAGTAGTTGATAAACCAGTTGGTGCAATGAAACAAAATCAGATGCTGTACTGAAATGAATATATGTCCAGACGCTGAAATGAAGCACTAGACGCAGTAATTGAAGAATCTCAGACGCTGTGGAAAGGAAGTGAAAAACTCATGATGGCTTGAATTCTAGAAGATGATGAATCAGCGTATATGAAGCGCAACAGATGATGTAGAGCAAAACAGCAGAGATTAAATAACTGGAATATTGAACAGGAACGTTGCAAAGAGAAATCAGCAGATGAATAAGAATGAAGCAACAGAATAATGAACAGTAGATGTCTAGACAAGAAGAGAATTGTGAAGTAACCAGCAGTTGCAAACAAGCGAAGAAACGTAGCGCTGTGAAAAAGAAATGGTTACATATACTGTAGAAGATTCGAGAAATTGTACAACGAAAGAGATTGGTTTTGAACAGAAGAAGAAATCAGTAGAGGAACAAATATCAGTGGCGTGAGCAAACGAAAGAAAATTCAGTAGTTGCGCAAAGTTATTTTCAGCAGTAGTACAAAAGAACGAAGGTTAAAATCAGCAGATGCAAAGAAAAGAAAATTCAGCAGTGGTCAAGATGAAACAGCTGTTACGCACTAACAATGAAGAAATAGAAGAGAAGCTGTTGGAATAAAGAAAAGCTAGTGGAACGTAAAAGCCAAAACAGAAAAATACAAAAAAGCATTAAAGAAAAAGGACACAAGGACAATCCCTGTCGGTACTTTAGAGAACATCTTTCAACGGGAAGAATTTGTGTCAAATGGATTAACTTGAATCAAAGGCTTTATAAGGTGAAGAAATTCAAACAGAGAAGGTGCTGCTGACCATTATTATCTCTCGCATCTACTACTGGAATTTCATATACACTCCATTGAAGAACAATCGAGTTCCAGTAGCCAAATCTCGAAGAACATTCCTTTTGTTCTTAACAGATTTCATCTTCGAGATACATCTTCTGGTTTACATTTGTAAACTATTTTGATTGATTCAAAACCAGAAGATTACAGTACTCAATTGTATCAAACAGCTGGTATTAGTCTTGCGACTGGTACTGTTCACCGCATCTGGATTTCTATTCCTTGCGGCTGTTTATTGTGCCAACGACATTGTTTTATACCTATTCCTTGCGACTGGTCTCATGTATGTTAGCGCTCTTTCTTATGACTGGTTGATGCGCTAACGACGTCATTCCTTTAAGTTACAAAATGTCAGCAGATGTTCTTACGTCATCATATTTGTTACTTACTTCAACGACATCGTTTCAATAAATACAATTGTTCCTAGTAAAAGATCTTGCAGCTGGTTCCTATTCATTGCGACTGGATTCTCTTGCGATTGGTCTCATTTCAATGTTATGTTTCCTAAAGTTGAATTCGATACTCAGTAAAGTTTTAAAAATGGGAAGCGAGAGTTTTAAATGATGGAACCCGATGATGTTTAAGAAATTTCAAAGAAAAAAAGGATGATATTGGAACTAAAGTTTATTTTAAGATTATGGCATAGATAGTTGACGTCACCAAGGAGAAGGGTGAGCAGTTGTCTAGATGTCGACTGCCCTTTTCATATGAGCTATATGCTAAAACTGATATCGGAAGTCATTTTGATCAAAGTGCAACACGGATCATGAGGAGCTTATATGCCATAAATCAGATATTGATGTTAAGAGTTGGGCTATTATCCCCTGTCTCTAAGATTTAAGAAAGAATTGTTTATGAAACGTTTATGTATGTTCAGATTTCTTCCTGCGTTAAATGAAATTGTTATTATTCAGGTTTTACTTGCTGAGCCCCTAGGCTCACTAGCTTTTAAAATGGTGCAGGTATGACAGCTGAAGAGCGAACAGGAGGTGAAAGCTGATAAGCAGCTGCAGGGTGGTGTGTGTTTGTCAACGGCCAACGTATTCCGTGTCGTAGCAGTCATTGTTTTATATCTTAGAAGTACTGTATTGAAATCAATTACAACAGCTATTTATTCATGTAGAAATTCGGGTGTTGTAATCGCAATTGCAAAGTTATATATTAGACTCTGTTTTTCCGCAACAAGTTTCAGCAGTTGGCGCGCAAATTAAGTGTTTATTAGTTTTGTCTTTGTGTTTCTATTTATTTTGAAGTTATAAGGAATACAGCTTATAACAAATTGTCTTTTAGCCCTTCTTTTATTTCGAAATTTTTTATTTACCCCAAATCTCGTGGCCCCGTTGGGTTCGGGCGTCACAACATGGTATCAGAGCAACGTTCCTGAGATAAACACACGCACCATCAGCTGAATCAGAGTTCATCGACTGTTCCTCTAAGTTGTGAGTTTATTTTCAGAGCACTGTCTTTAAATTATTTAGCATGTTCTGATATATATATGTGGTGGATTGCGGGCTATAGAATATAGAATGGCAGGAAGAGGAAGAACTATAAGAAGTATTCCTTTAGAAGAAACTGATAGTGATAATAATGCTATATCACGCAACTGTTAAGGCTGCTAGTAGAACAAAACAATAGAGGTAATGGCCAATCTTCCAGCAGCAGGGGACCCAGTAATGACGATCCCCAAGAGAAGTTCAGACGACAGAAACCCAAGGAATTTAGTGGTACTACTGATCCACTAGTCGCTGAGAGCTGGATCAAATCCATGGAGGTTATCTTCGAGTATCTCCAAATGTCTGATTTAGATAAGCCAAGGTGAGCTATCTATATGTTAAGGGAAGACGCGATGATTTGGTGGGAAGGAGCCAAGTTGTCTGTGAATCTGCTGAATCTCACGTGGGCAGATTTCAAGCAAGTATTCTTTGAACAATACTTTCCAGCTGGTAAAAGATCTGAATTGAAGATGGATTTCTTGACCCTTAAACAAGGAAGTTCAACTGTGCAGGAATATGCACGTATATTTGAAATGTTAGAGTAGATGCCCAACTAGCCAACTTGTGGCGTGTGGGTTTATAGACTCTTGTATATGACAATCTTTATATATGATACTTCGCTTTGTTCATGGCATTCTTTACTTTTATTGTGTTGTATGATGATTAATAATTGCGTTGAGTAAAGACCTAGAATGCACTATGGTGTATGTTAGATGTGATAGTGGGTATGACGGCTATCATGAAACACATCTAATAGTCACTGTGTATTCTGAACAAGTTCCTAGTCGATTGGGCCGTCAAAATGAGGATAAGGCCGCCCGAGCTCGAGACTAGTATCTGCGATGCGAAGTACCATGTTTCATTGGTAGGGAACATTGTGATGTTCTGAGCATGCAGATAGATAGTGACCTGGTGATCTATCAAACTA
>KQ986745.1:68025-94619 GCA_001598015.1 Dorcoceras hygrometricum
AGCTCAATGTGTTGAGCACTTGAGGAGGATTTTGGGGAGTGCGACTTCCTAAAAGTCAACAGGGGTCAAATCGTGATTTCTGCTGTTGAGGGGCAAAACGGTCATTTTGCACTGGGGTTCTGAAAAATGGTTTTTCAGATCATAGTATTCAGTTTTGGAAACTGAGTCGATCGGTCCGATCTGATATGCGATCGGAGTTATGATGAAGTCACGGTGATGGGGATGAACCGAATGTTCATCCGTTGGACCCGGGCCCGTTGGGCCGGTCCAAGTCCATCATTAAGTCTACTTAAGGTAGACTTAGGACTAACTCATAAAACACTACACAATCTTAACAACCCTAACCCTAGTCTCTCTAAAAGCCGCCGCCTCCCTTCCTCTCCTCACGCCGCCGCCGCCTCTCTCGCCGGAATTTGTTCCGACCAAATTTACGAGGAGAATCCGTTGGTGATAAAACCCATCAGTCTTCTAGGGCAGGCTGATCGGAGTGAGATCGTTTCCGGTCGTGGACCTGATTGACGTAATCTATCGCCTCCTACCGTGAAGTGCCGGTTTCCTCATGAAACTGGTCGGAGCCAGGCGCCTAGACGCCAGAAAGGTAACCCCGAGAAACACCCTATGAATGGTCATATTGTGTTTGTTCTGAATTGTATTGATCGTCTCCCGACCCAAATTTTTGTTCTTCCGCTGCCTCGCCGGGAGGCGTGATCCGGATCCGCCACGGTTCCCCAGCATGAAAGAGGGTGCTACTTTGTGCCATTGATTGGGAGAGACCCAGAAGAGAAATTGAATCATTTCGTTGAGGGATTGAAGCCGATGTTCAAAATGAATGTTAAGCTATCCGTGCCAAGGACTTACAGAGAAGCAGTGGATAGAGCCCTGCAAATTGAAAGGGATTGGAAGGATCTTGATGAGGAAAGGCAGCAGAAGCGACAAGCCTTTCAGCAGAAGGACCAGAGGCCGTTCAAGAAGTAGAACAAGAACCAGCAGAGGCCTCAAGAGCAAAAGCCTCTATTGATCCAACCTATTAGCTCTGTTCCTACTGGTAATAATATAACAGAATGTCCCAAGTGTCATAAGAATCATCTGGGGCAATGCAGACTTGGACAAAATGTCTGCTATAAATGTGGAATGCCCGGACATATTTTGAAAAATTGTCCAAAGCTTAAGCAACTGGTGACCAGCAGAGCCTTTTTCATAACAGCTGAACAAGCTCCTCCAGACTCGACAGTAGTCACAGGTGAAATTTTGATAGCTGGATTTCCTTCTATGGCTTTGATAGATTCAGGAGCTACGCATTCATTTATTGCTGCTGAGTTTGTTAAGAAATTGCCTATCCAGCCGGAGCTAGTAATGATAGGTTATTGTGTGTCGGTACCATCAGGGGAAAAGCTGGTATCGCACGAACTGTTTAGGAGTTTAGAACTTAAACTTCAAGGACATAAGATTACTGCTGATTTGATTTTATTACCAATGCCAGAATTCGATATGATTTTGGGAATAGATTGTCTAACTAAGTATGGGGTAGTAATTGACTTTAAACTACGAACAGTAGTTGTTAACCCACCAGGAAAAGAGTCATTCCAATTTTTGGCAAAACATGTTAGTGAAGTCCCTTCAATTTTATCATCTTTAGTAGCAGCTGATAGACCCCAGCTGCCAGACGTGGAGATAGTAAATGAGTTTCCTGAGGTTTTTCCAGAAGATATCCAGGGATTACCACCGGACAGGGAGTTAGAGTTTTCAATTGATCTAATTCTAGGAGCTGCTCCAGTATCTAGACCACCCTATAGATTAGCTCCATCAGAAATGAAAGAACTAAAAGAACAAATACAAGATCTGTTGGAAAAATGGTTTATTAGACCAAGTACTTCCCCCTGGGGAGCCCCTGTTTTATTTGTTAAGAAGAATGATGGGAGTATGAGGTTATGTATAGATTACCGGGAGTTGAACAAATTGACGATCAAGAATAAGTATCCATTACCCAGGATAGAAGATCTGTTCGACCAATTGAGAGGGTCAGTAGTATTTTCTAAGATCGACTTGAGGTCGGGATACCATCAACTGAAAATTAAGGCATCTGATGTGTATAAGACAGCCTTTAGAACTAGGTATGGCCATTATTAACTTTTGGTTATGCCTTTTGGACTTACGAATGCTCCATCAGCTTTTATGGATTTAATGAATAGGGTCTTTCAACCATTTTTGGAACAGTTTGTAGTTGTATTCATTGATGATATCTTAGTGTATTCTAAGACCAGACATGAGCATGTCCAACATTTAAGAATCGTTCTCCAGTATTTTGAAAGATAAGCAGTTGTTTGCTAAATTTAGCAAATGTGATTTCTGGATGGAGAAAGTATCATTCTTAGGCCATATAATTTCTAAGGATGGAATAGAAGTTGACCCAGCCAAGGTAGAAGCTGTTCGCAACTGGCCATCACCAAAGAATGTTGCAGAGATAAGGAGTTTATTGGGTTTAGCTGGATATTATCGGCGATTTATCTAAGGATTCTCTAAGATTGTTGTTCCCCTGACTTCGTTAACAAGAAAACAGGTGAAGTATAACTGGACAGTTGAATGCCAAAGCAGTTTGACAAGTTGAAGCAAGCATTGATAGAAGCACCAGTGTTAACTATGCCGACTGATGAAGGAAAATTTGTGATTTACACTGATTCCTCTAAGAGGGGACTAGGAGCTGTTTTGATGCAAGATCATAAAGTTATTTTCCTGACTCCTGATTACTGCGTCCTTCTCGGGGCCGAAGTGTCTCTTGTTCTGAATGACTGGTCGGGAGTTCGGGGAGACATTCAACCTGTGCTACATTACCTCGCGCTTACCCCTTTCAGGTTGGAAGGGGATCAGGCGAACACATCCTTGTTTCTTTCTAGGCACTGGATCAATTGTGCCCTCACACATTCTGAAAGAGTCTTGGCGATCTTTACTACTCCATCCGGGGTAATGAGAACTACTTCCTCCTCCTCATCCTCGGTGGTCAGCTGAAATCTTCTCCAACTATATTCACCCCCATGTCTTCCCGAGCCCTCGGATGGTCTTGGGCTCGGGCCTTAGTTACTTTCTGCTCCACCCTTACTTCCTCCACATAACACTTCATTGCCATCTTTCGATGCCTGAGCACTTCTCCCACTGAATCTCCCACCGTGAACTTGATCTTCTGATGCAAGATCGAGGCCACGGCCATGAAAGCAACCATGGCTGGCCTTCCCAGGATGACATTATAGGAAGAAGGTGTGCATCTACCACAGTAAACTCGACGACCTTAGTATTCCGGTACTTCCTTGATCCAAGTGAAAGAGGCAACTGAACGACCCCTACTGGTTGTAGAGAGTGACCTGTGAACCCGAATAGTGGTGTTTGCACGGGCTCCATACGATACTCTCAAAAGTCCATCAGATCCACAGCGCCTTTTAAAAATACATTGACTGAGCTCCCAGAATCCACAAAGATGCGGGCCACTTCATATTTGCGATCATCACCCGAATGACCAGAGTGTCATTATGTGTTTCGATGTCTGCCGGTAAGTCCTCAGGGCCGAATGAGATTGTAGGCCCGACCGCTTCTCTCCACTTCCAGAGCATCCATCCGACGACATCGCGCCTTCCTCGCCTGATTGGAGTCCCTTTCAGTAGGTCCTCCTGATATCATTTGAATGACGCCCCGAGGCTGGGGTGATGCTACTCTCCTCGGGGAAGGTCCTGATCCTAATTTCGGGGCGTTCTCTCTTGCCTCGATGGCCTCTTCTCCTGCCGCCAACTCTCTCCTCCTCGGGTCCCTTTCTCCCTTCTAGGCTGTCCATCCCCGACTAGCTCTACCAAAAGATCAGGGTTATTCTGTATTATGCGCTCCAAATCATTGTCTAGATGTCGGCACTCCGAGGTGGTGTGACCATAGTCCCTGTGAAAATCACAAAATTTATCTGACCTGGGATTCCTCGGGCCCCGTCACTTCGCCAAGGTCGCTGCACCACTTTCCTCTCATCACAAATCTCCAGAGCCCGAGCCTTACTCATACTTCAGTGGCGTTCGATCAGTAAATTTCCCAAGTAGCAAAGGCGGTTCCTGTCTAGATGGACTCAGCGGGGCTCTTTATGTTCGAAGATCTCGACCAGGCCAAGATGGTGGCTTCTGTTCGCTCCTCCTCGATCTCCTCCACATTGACATATTTTTCTGTCGTGGTGAAAGCTCATCAAACGTCTTCGGGGCTTCTTTACCAGAGACCTGAATAAATCACCCCCTCGCAGCCCTTGGGTGAAGGCCTTGATCAGCAGATCCGGCGTGGCGGATGGCACCTCAATAATAGTTCTGTTGAAGCGCCTGATATATTCCCGAAGGCTCTCCCGCTCCTTCTGTTTTACAGTAAATAGATTCAGCGTCGTCATCGGTAGCTTCTTGCTGCTAAGAACTGATGAAGGAACGTCTGGACGAAGTCCTGAAATTTCTTAATACTCTCAGTTGGCAAGAGATTGAACCACTATTGTGCAGATCGGACCAGGGTAGTGAGGAAAACTCTGCACTTGATAGGGTCGGCATATTGGTGGAGGAGGATGGCGTTCTCAAACCGAGACAGATGCTCCTCGGGATCTTCAATCCCGTCATACTCTTCTATGTTCGAGAACTTGAAGTACTGAGAATCTCGAGTTGGGAGCGGTGGAGGTGTGAGGCTCTCTGCTCACAATTAGTCTAATCTCATCTTATGGGCGATTAACTACTAATTGATGCAATATGTTAATCTACTTGTATGTGTAGTTTTTTTTTTCAAGAATGCAACGGAAAGCTAAGGAAGTCGAAGTATACTGTAAAAGCTGCTAATTTATAAACAGACTTACATTTGTACAATAATTTACATGCTAAAAGTTCTCGGCCGTAACTCCTGACCTATTGTATTACAAACTAGATACAACAGAGATTAGCAACACTTGTCCAAACGAATCTAAAAGTAGGTAATAGTCCTTGCACTCGTCGCCCAGCTTCTAGGTAGCTAGCTCTCACTACCCTTGCCCAATCAATTCAGCTCTCTTCTACCTGTTGTCATGCACACATACAAAACAAGACAACAGCCGGATAAACTCCGGTGAGAAACAATCTCAGTATAATCAACAGGTATATGCAATAGAAGAAATAAAGGCATATCAACCAGTATCAATTCTATAATGCAATACAATGAAACTATCTCAATTCTTCGTCTCAGAACTGATTCCATTTCACATCAAGATGCCCAACTAGCCAACTTGTGGCGTGTGGGTTTAATAGACTCTTGTATATGACAATATTTATATATGATATTCGTATTTCTTTATGGCATTCTTTATTTTCATTATGTTATATGATGTTAACAATTGTGTTGGATAAAGACCTAGAATGCACCATAGTTTATGTTAGATGTGATAGTGGATATGATGGCTATCATGAAACACATCTAATAGTCATTGTGCATTCTGAATTCATTCCTAGTCGATTGGGCCGTCAAAATGAGGATAAGGCCGCCCGAGCTTGAGACTAGCATCTGCGATGTGAAGTACCATGTTTCATTGGTAGGGAACATTGTGATGTTCTGAGCATGCAGATGGATAGTGACCTGATGATCTATCGAACTACCATCATTCGGACTTTCCAAGTGGTTACCATTTGTCGAATCCCTCGACTGGTCGCTGCTTCACAAGCCAACGACTGGTTCTCAAATCCCAAAAGCTGAACAACCAGACGACTGGATGCACCACTAACCAAAAGCTGGTCGCTTCCTGCGACTGATTCAAAATACAAAAGCTGGTGACGTCGCATCAAAACGCTGTGTTACAACTAATACGAACGACGTCGCATAGCTGACATCATCAAATCTGGTTGCTAACTCTCTCGCAAAACCAGCTGCAAGCTACAGGAGAGTTGATTGGCGTTGACGTCTGGAAATCAAATTACGCGCGTCGACTGGATCTCTTCGCGCTATCAAAACGATACCGTTTCATCATATGCTCGTGGAAATTCACGCAACGCACCAGACTTCATCAAACGGCAGCGTTTTACTTCCAATTGCTAAGAAATCAGATTCCTCCTGAGATTCATCAACTCAAACTTCAAATCTCAACCAGATTCCACCTGGAAGAATTTTAATTCGAAACATAACATTTCCAGAAGAAATCCGAGAATCCTCAACCAGACTTCATCAAAATCTAACGTCTGGAAATGTCGAATTTACTTAATCTCTACATAATAATCTTAGGCATTACGTTTCTCCCCCTCTAAAATCTGAGTTCGTCCTCGAACTCATCAGCAGTCTCTATATGCGCATAGGAATAATGAGATAATAGAACCTGAATAAGAACTAACCTCATTGGAAAAGATAAGGGAATCGTTGTTTCATATCTTCCTCAACTTCCCATGTAGCTTCCTCAACTCCATGTCGATTCCATTGAATCTTCACCAATGGAATAGTCTTCGTTCGGAGTTGTTTTTTTCTCGATCAAGAATCTGTATCGGTTGTTCAAAATAACTCAAAGTTTCATCGAGTTCATCTTCTTCAGCAGGAATAACATGAGATACATCAGGCAGATATTTCCTTAGCATAGATACATGAAAGACATCATGTATACCAGAAAGAGATGGAGGCAATGCAAGTCGATAAGCAAGATCGCCTATTTTCTCAAGGATTTCATAAGGACCAATGAATCTCGGAGACAATTTTCCTCGCTTACCAAATCTGATTGTACCTCTGAAGGGAGAAATTTTCAAAAATACCCTGTCCCCTGTTTCAAAGTTCAAAGGTCTACGTCTGGTATTCGCATATCTGGCCTGTCTATGTTGCGCTATTCTCATTTTCTGCTGAATTAACTTCACCTTCTCAGTCATTTCTCTAATCAAATCTGGTCCCAATTCACGTACCTCTGATACATCATCCCAATATAATGGTGACTGACATTTCCTTCCATACAACGCTTCAAAAGGAGCCATTTCAATACTGGTTTAATAGCTGTTGTTGTATGAAAATTCCACCAGTGGTAATGAATCTTGCCATATCATACCAAAATCCAGTACTATAGCTTTGAGCATATCCTCAAGAGTATGAATTATTCTTTCAGATTGCCCATCAGTTTGAGGATGATAAGCAGTGCTCAGATGCAGTTTGTACCCAGAGCTTGTTTCAAACTATTCCAAAAGTGTGAAGTAAATCGTAAATCTCTATCAGATACAATTGATTTTGGTATACCATGAAGTCTGACCACTTCTCGAATGTAAAGATCTGCCATTTGATCATGTCGATAGGTAATTCGATACGGAATAAAACAAGTAGATTTCGTTAACCTATCGATAATTACCCAAATAGCATCGCAACCTCGGGATGATTTCGGTAGCTTCGATACAAAATCCATGGAAATGTGATCCCACTTCCATTCAGGAACTGACAGACTTTGTAATAAAACAGCGGGTTTCTTCCTTTCAGCTTTCACCTGTTGGCAATTCAAGCACTTCGAAACAAATTCAGTCACATCAGACTTCATTTGCTTCCACCAGTACTGCTTCTTCAAGTCATTATACATCTTCCTGCCACCAGGGTGAATGCTGAATTTACTTCGGTGGGCTTCGTTTAAATCCTAGTATTTCAACTCTACAACATCTGGAACACGAAACAAATTCAGTCACATCAGACTTCATTTGCTTCCACCAGTACTGCTTCTTCAAGTCATTATACATCTTCCTGCCACCAGGGTGAATGCTGAATTTACTTCGGTGGGCTTCGTTTAAATCCTAGTATTTCAACTCTACAACATCTGGAACAACAAGTCCGTTATTCAAATATAAAATATTATCAGCGCTCACTTTATATTCCGATGAATGTCCAGAATTGACCATCTCAACAGATTTCTGTATATTCAAATCCTTCTTCTATGCTTCTTTAATTCAAATCAACAATTCAGGTTCAACACTTATAGCACAAATTCTCATTGGTCTTCTTCCCGTTTCAAATAAATATCCAGAAATACACCAATTCTCTATTAAACTAGATACACCTATCGTAGTTAAGGAAAAAGCACAAATCTTTCTACTCGGGGCATCCGCTACTGCATTTGATTTTCCTGGATGATATTTGATCTCACAATCAAAATCTTTCAATAAGTCCAGCCATCTTCGTTGTCTCACGTTTAATTCAGATTGGGAAAACAGATATTTCAGACTCTTGTGATCAGAGAAAATCTCAAATGTTTCACCATAAAGATAATGTCGCCATATCTTTAACGCAAATACGATGGCTGCCAACTTAAGATCATGAATTGGGTATCGTATTTCATGTGGTTTCAGCTGTCTCGAGGCGTATGCAATCACATGTCCTCGCTGCATCAAAACACACCCCAATCCTTGGTGAGAAGCATCACAATACACCACAAAATCACCAGTACCCGAAGGAATCATCAAAACTGGTGCGATAGTTAACCTCTTCTTCAATTCGAGAAAACTGCTTTCACAATCCTCTGACCAAATAAACAGTGCATTCTTCTGTATCAATTGAGTAATAAGCTTCGCAATACTCGAAAAATCTTGGATAAACCGTCGGTAATACCCTGCAAGACCCATAAAGCTTCGAATTTCTGGTACAGATGTTGGTCTAGGCCAATTAATTACAGCTTCTATCTTACTTGGATCAACTGAAATACCATCTCCTGAAATAATATGACCAAGAAATACCACTTTTCGCAACCAAAATTCATATTTCGACAGTTTAAGCTTCGAATTTCTGGTACAGATGTTGGTCTAGGCCAATTAATTACAGCTTCTATCTTACTTGGATCAACTGAAATACCATCTCCTGAAATAATATGACCAAGAAATACCACTTTTCGCAACCAAAATTCATATTTCGACAGTTTAGCATACAATTTCTCATCTCTTAGAGTTTGCAAAACAGTTCTGAGATGGTTCGCATAATCGCATAAATTCTTCGAGTAAATCAGAATATCATCAATAAATATAATCACAAAATCATCAAGATATTTCTGAAATACCCTGTTCATCAAATCATAAACACTACCGGAGCATTTGTCAATCCAAACGGCATAACGATGAACTCATAGTGACCATACCTCGTTCCAAATGCAGTTTTCGATATATCCTCATCTCTTACTCTCAATTGATGATATCCGGATCTCAAATCAATCTTTGAATATACCGACGAACCCTGCAATTGATCAAATAAATCATCTATTCGCGGCAAAGGATATTTATTCTTTATCGTTGCTTTATTCAATTGCCGGTAGTCAATACATAATCTCATTGATTCATCTTTCTTGCGTACAAATAATACCGGAGCGCCCCAAGGGGAAACACTTGGTCTAATATATCCTTTGGCTAGAAGATCTTCAAGTTGCTCTTTCAATTCCTTCAATTCAATTGGTGCCATTCGGTACGGTGCTTTTGATATCGGTTGTGTACCTGACATCAATTCAATACTGAAGTCCACCTCTCGATATGGAGGCAATCCTGGAATCTCATCAGGAAAGACATCAGCAAATTCGCAAACTACTGGTATATCAACCAGATTCGGGCTATTCTTCTTCCCATCTACTGCATAAATCAGGAATCCCTCTGCTCCTTTCTGTAATAGCTTAGTCATAGAAATCACAGAAATCAAAGGAATTCTGGCTCGTGATCCCTTACCATAAAATTTCCATTCATCAATTTTCTCGGGTCTAAATCGAACCACTTTCTGGAAACAATCCATTGTTGCACTGTACTTGGTTAACATATCTATGCCGATGATACAATCAAAATCAGACAATCCAAGTACAATACAATCAATCTCAATCTCATGACCTTCAAACTGTAGTATACAATTCTTAACAGCTCTTACTGATAACATACCCCTTCCCAGAGATGAATAGATTGCTACTACCTTGGTTAATGATTCAAGGGGCAACGAATGTGTTACAACAAAATGCTCAGAAATAAAGGTATGTGAAGCACCGGTATCAACTAGAACATAAGCAGGATAATTACACAGATAGCAAGTACCTGCAATAACATCATTAGGAGCTGCTTGTGCTTGCTCTTCAGTCAATGCAAACACTCGTGCTTGCTGTTTAGGAGGTTGGCTCACTGTCTGGCTTCCTCCTTGTCTACTTGGTTGGATTTTGTGGTTGGAATGAATGTACAGAAGATGCTTGTCTTTCTGGTGGTGGCAGTGATCTCGATGCCCCAGTATTCTGTGAACTTCCAGCACCACGTTGAGGACATATTCTTGCAAAATGTCCAGGTTGATTACAAATGCGGCAAAGGCCGAACACTCCTCTACACTGTTCAGTGTTGTGTCTGCCTCCACATTTGGTAATCACCAGATTTCTGTCCAGCTCCCAGTTGTTTAAATTCACTTGAACTGGAGGAGCTACTGGTACCTGAACGCTTGAATTGTTTTCCTTTTCCTTTAAAGAAATTTTTCTTTCCACTACCGCTGCTTCCAGCATCAAACCGAGGGGGTGGGGGAATCTGTGGGTTCTCTTGTGGTAACTTTGCTGGAAATGGCACAACCTGTGCTCTTCGTTGCCTTAGCAATCCTGCTTCTGCTCCTTTCGCGTGATTCAATGCATCGACAAAAGTATTTTGTCGCCCTGTATTCACCAAAGTGAACACGTCGGGATTCAAGCCATTAATAAACTGGTCGGCTTGCGCTTCATCACTGATAGCAACATGTGGAGCGAATTTAAGTAAACTGGTGAATTTGGCAACGTATTCCTCAATATTCAGTTGCCCTTGTCGTAAATTTGCGAATTCAGCTCCTTTATCCTTCCGATAAGAGACTGGGAAAAATCTCTGATAGAAAGCTGTTTTGAACACAGACCAAGTAATCACAGTACCTTGGTTTTCAAGTGCTTTCTTCGTTGTTACCCACCAGCTCTTACCAAGACCATGCAACTGGTGTATGATCAATTTCACCCGACGATCCTCGGTATAATCTAGTGCTTCAAATAACTGTTCTATATCTTCCAACCAGTTCTCACAATCTATAGCATTTTCTGTTCCTGTCAAGGTTGGTGGTTTAAAAGACTGAAATCGTTTCAACAATGTTTCCATCGGGGTTGCAGTTGCATTCAAAGTATCAGTCGATGTACTACCCTGCTCTGTTCATGGAACTGTTCCAGTCTGCCGGGTAGTTGTTCTTTGAGGAGGCATATCTAAAAATCAGAGAGATTTGTTCACAATTCTTCATCATATCAATAACAAATCTAAGTCCCTCATCTGATCAGCACACATCAATGTGCTACTTCTCAAGAGATCAAGTTCTAATTCATACTTCATTCAATACATGCTACTAACCGCTTCAAAGAGCATGTAATTCTCATAACTCTTTGGTATACTCTTACCATTTATTCACAGTAATCAAGTGATAGAATTCAAAACAGTAAGACATATACCATGCAAGCACGTAATAATTCAATTGGGAAAACTCAATCTACCCCACACATCTAATTCAATCCAAGAACTTAACAATGCTCTGATACCACCTGTTGTGAGGCTCTCTGCTCACAATTAGTCTAATCTCATCTTATGGGCGATTAACTACTAATTGATGCAATATGTTAATCTACTTGTATGTGTAGTTTTTTTTTTCAAGAATGCAACGGAAAGCTAAGGAAGTCGAAGTATACTGTAAAAGCTGCTAATTTATAAACAGACTTACGTTTGTACAATAATTTACATGCTAAAAGTTCTCGGCCGTAACTCCTGACCTATTGTATTACAAAACTAGATACAACAGAGATTAGCAACACTTGTCCAAACGAATCTAAAGCAGGTAATAGTCTTTGCACTCGTCGCCCAGCTTCTAGGTAGCTAGCTCTCACTACCCTTGTCCAATAAATTCAGCTCTCTTCTACCTGTTGTCATGCACACATACAAAACAAGACAACAGCCGGATAAACTCCGGTGAGAAACAATTTCAGTATAAGAAACAAGTATATGCAATAGAATAAATAAATGCATAACAACATATATCAATGCTAAAATGCAATGAATCTATCTCAATTCTTCGTCTCAAAACTGATTCCATTTCACATCAATGCCATCAAGATTCGTATACGATCTTGACATGGATATCCATCTATCGAAGTTAACTCCAACTTCGAAAATCAGGTCATCTCAGTACTGGGCATTAGAATCAATTCATATTCGCCTCGTGTTATGCTAATCCCTGACTCTAACTGTCAAATTATACCTTCGTTACTTCTCTGTTATGAGATACTTCAATTCTCACTTTTAAAATCTCGTCACAAGAATTCCCAAAGATATCCACAGAATTCACTTCCTGATATCTGTAGCCAAGTTACTAGGATTCGTATTCAATCTTATTTATAGGAGAATATCTCTGTTGTCTGCAGCATTTCCAACGTGTTCAATTCGAATTCCACGTGTCATGCTGAGTATTCATCTATCAAAATGGGATAAACTCCCACCGCTTCGAAAACCAGATTCTTCAACTAGCGCTTATAACGTATCAACTGTTCTTCTCGATAATCAAACGTTATAGAGTAATTCTTGCGACTGATACTAACAATTCTCCCTACTGGAAGCAGTAGTTACACTCAGTTGCAGTGATATCCAGTTGCAACATAACCAGATTTCACAACCACAACCAGACGTCATCATAACCAATCATAACAACCAGTCGCTGTATTTTCAATATCAAAACGACGCCGTACCAACTAACCCAAACTACGTCGCAACATACCAACGGCTGATTCCAGATCTCTACTAAAAACTGGTCATAATGAAGTAGCTCAACGACTGGTCCCGCTAACTAATTCAAACGGTGTCGTATTGCGGTTCCCGTTTCATAAGACAAAACGACGTCGGGTTGCTCCCACTACTAGTTAAACCAGCAGATACAACAAACCATCGACTGGTTTCAAATCCCTCGACTGGTCGCTGCTTCACAAGCCAACGACTGGTTCTCAAATCCCAAAAGCTGGACAACCAGACGACTGGATGCACCACTAACCAAAAGCTGGTCGCTTCCTGCGACTGATTCAAAATACAAAAGCTGGTACCAGACGTCGCATCAAAACGCTGCGTTCCAACTAATACGAACGACGTCGCATAGCTGACGTCATCAAATCTGGTTGCTAACTCTCTCGCAAAACCAGCTGCAAGCTACAGGAGAGTTGACTGGAGTTGACGTCTGGAAATCAAATTACGCGCGTCGACTGGATCTCTTAGCGCTATCAAAACGATATCGTTTCATCATATGCTCGCGGAAATTCACGCAACGCACCAGACTTCATCAAACGGCAGCTTTTTACTTCCAATTGCTAAGAAATCATATTCCTCCTGAGATTCATCAACTCAAACTTCAAATATCAACCAGATTCCACCTGGAAGAATTTTAATTCGAAACATAACATTTCCAGAAGAAATCCGAGAATCCTCAACCAGACTTCATCAAAATCTAACGTCTGGAAATGTCGAATTTACTTAATCGCTACATAATATTCTCGGACATTACAGGAGGTGTTGAGCTTCTTTCCTCCCTCAGTCGAGCAACCTCTTCCCGCAGCTTCCTGATCTCCTCAGATTGTTGATCGGGCGTCGGGTGCGCCTCAGGTCGATTTTCCAGTATCTGCTCCACAGTAGTTGCTACTAGTTGAGCTATCTGGGCTGCAGTGAGATTGGGGTTCTCCGACCCCTGAGACAGACTCTCTGTGTTGCTAGTCTCTCCGGTCCCCTAAACTCTAGTCGTCTTTGGTGGCATTTTGTCTTTCTTCTTCTACGTTCCCCACAAACGGTGTCAATTGATGTAGCCAAATTATCTCAATCAAGAGCTGCCACCACGTCTGGAGCTCGGGACGTCGGGTCGTCGGGCTACTGGTGGATGGAAGGTGCTTCTTCTTAGTGCCTGCAGCCACAGATCACAGGTCAGAGGACGTCGGAAGTGTGTTCGGTCTAGCCCCTCTGATGCTTAACTCAGACAGGGTGCGAGAGCAAAAAGAGCGAGAGAATATGTGTGCTGAAAGTGAGCAAATGCGTGAACGAATTAATGAGGGGGCATACCTGGGTATATATAGATGGGCTAGACGGTGGAGATGAGCGTTTTACCCGGTGCTGACTCTCTGCTCGATGCGTGATGCGTTGGGACACCTATCCTGGCGGAGATTGCGGCTAGATTGATGAGCATCTTGAGCGAGATGCTCTCTGCGATTCTCGGTGATCTCATCGTTCAAAGGGAGAGAGACGTGCGCTGACTGGAGCCTTGTAGGCATGGTATTATCCTCGGAAAACACTCCCGAGCTGAACATGAGTCTTCGGACGATTCTCCCGAGCTAGTAGTGTAGGTCGGGAATGGGATCCCGGTGCTCAGTCGTCGGGTCCCGAGGTGGTAATGGGGGGCATCAACATTTTAGTTCAATATCTTTTAAGTTATATTCATCTAAATTTTAAGCCAGTATTTTGTGAAAGAAAAAAACAATAATATATATGACGAAATATTGTTTTTGAACGAAAATGACGGATTAATAGTGACATTTTACTAATTGGCAAAATATAAATAGAGAAGGTCTGTCGGTGCTGCAGTTTTTCGTCTGATTTAATTGCATAATAATTTAGTTAAGGAGATTAAATTTGTTGATAAATCACGTGAATAAAACTTATACTAACATTACGTGCAAGCCCCTTTCTTCTAGAGAGTGGTGAAATGTTCTTGAAAATTTTGTGATTAAGAGGACAATGACCTCATTTTTATTGCTTTTTCCCCTTGAAAACCACCTTTTCATGTTGTTGCTTTAAATTTTTGAGGTAATTTGTTAAGATACAAATTATAAAAGCTTGAAAATATTTGCTTCAATTGTTAATTAAAAATTTGCGGGAAATTTTACAGTTTTGGAAAAAATGTTCGCCTCATTGCAATTTTGTTCCTTAAGCAATCAGATTTTCATTCATAATCCGTAATTTCCTTTCATTTCGTTTCGTTTTTGTAATTTAGTTACGCACTTAGCAATATTTGTTCATTGTGTGCGAGAGCATATATGTGTTGGTTGACTTTTTCTAAAAATAATGTAAAGCAAAAAAATTAATTCAGTAGCCTTCGTCGCCTATCAATTGAAATTTGCATCCGCTCCTCATTCATAGTCCCCTGCTAAAATCAGCGCCTGCTTATTTATTCTTCCCCAACTATAAGCGGCGGTGGCTGTGAAAATAATTTTTTTATAATTCAAGCATTCGCTGCTTTAAGGAGCGGACGATCGAGAGTCCGCTATAACACGTTTCACTATATTTGAATTAATTTTTATTTAACATTATAAAAAAGCCCTGTGTTGGTTGTTCCAACGCCACATCACTATAAATGGCTGTAGTTACAAAACCAAGTACTATAGATTCAACAAAACTGAATCTGAACACGTGTTTTGACAAACATCAAGAACCAAATCGAAAAACACTACTGTCTATGACTTCTGGTACATGTCACGAACATGTTCGTACTCAGTATCTTACGTTATATCTTATCGTTAATCGTCTTTCATTTATTTCTTATCACACAATTAATCATATAATGTCATGTAATTGATACACATGAGTTATACACAATAAGATATGCACTATATATATGACAGACCTCGTGTGGACTTATGAGCGCCTAAAATGTCGGTCAATATCTTGTAAAATGTCACATCTATCGTCCACATACAAAACCCACTATGTTAAATGCTTTCGTGATGTTCCTGTGAACAACTTCGGTGTAACATCTTGAGTGTCACTAGGTGCTCAACAAGAGGGGTGTAAGGTAACATATTCATACGTGTGTATATCTATATATATATATATATATATGGCATTTCAATTGTTGTCCACTGTTTTATTGGCATACCAGAGTCTTCGGCAGGTGAAGATAAGACAGGCTCTTTTCTAATTAAGATTGATGCTGATGAGTGATGAGTGATGAGTGATGAGTGATGAGTGATGAGTATGTGTGCCTCTTAGCCAAGAAGTGGCCTCCAATCAAGGGGAGAGAGGTCAGTAATCTTCCATCATTCAATATGCAATTTGCTGGGGACCATCGACCTTTTTTTCTCTCCCCAGGAGAGCTGGCGGAGACCATTTGCAGCACGAAAATGAAACGACCATAATATATATACATATATATGTGTGTGTGTGTGTGATCTCTCTACATTGATCTCTCTTATCCAGCAAGTATTATTCTTGGGATTGGAGAAATCCGAAAGCAGGTTGTAATTACTTTTGGATGTTGAGGTTTTAGCTTACTTCTCTTGTGTGCAATATGTTTTGTCATGTGTTACGAAATGTTAACATGGGGTCTAGGGGCGAAGGCTTATGTATTGGCCAAAAAAAAAAATTATTAGTATCCTGAAAATTTTATTTGGTATTATTTTATTTTTACCTTCCTTAAATTTTCACAAATATAATTTCTATAAATATCCAAACTCCTTTATTAAATAGAAAAACCTAATCCCTTCTCAATTAAAAAAAAAATCCCTATTCTCTTCTCATTCAAAGTAAGCTTAACAAACAAAAATGATTTCTTCAAGCACTTGTTAAAAACATGATTCCAATTGCAAGTATTTTTTCTTTAATTCTTTTATATATATTTTGGATTTAAATGGGTTCTACAAGATATTTTTCTCTAATTCTTTTACATATATTTTGAAAATAGTTTACTCTGTGATGCTTAATTTCCTTAAAAAGAAAAAAAAATTGAATATAGATGAAGAACTGAAGAAGACGAAAAGTGGGAGTCGAGCGGCAGTTGAATTGCCAAGGCAAGAATAGACCCACAGTTGATTCTGAATTTTCTAAATTTCAGCAGTTTTGACCCTAAATCTACCTTTTCTTGTCATGAACTCATATACATTTGATAAATCCATCATAGTGTTTTTTTTTTTTGAACTCGCGATATATATTAATATATATTAGTATACTTTGTTAGTTATTTTGAAAGATGTTGGATTATTCATTATTCTAAATTATTATTTAAAAAATAGATAATGATATATCATTTCAGTTTTAGATTATTATATTATATTTCTAACAAATATGATATTTCTATATTGTTAATTGTATATCAAAATTTGATTTTATTATTGATATGGATGCTTTGAGTTTTATTAAGAAGTGTTCTAGACAGATTGGTGATAATCATATATATTTTATATATATATATATATGCCTCACATATTTATTTTAAATTTTAAGAACGTGTATATATATGAAATCATGATTTGTTGTTGAAGGGGGGTCCGAGAACTGGTACCTGTGAGCTCTCACACAGATCGGCCACCAATTCATGGATCAAAAATTCAGATCGCGTGCTTTTAAAATGGATTTTTAAAAGAAAAATAGCACGGAGTGGGGAGGGTGTTGGATCTGTTTTGACAGATCCTGATTAAGTTTTGAATTACACAAAACCTATTATTGTGTTTCTAACAATTCCACTTAAGCGTACAGGTTTTTAGGTACGAAGAAGACAATCAGCAGGAAGAAGCTTATTGCGCAAAGAAGAAAAGCTGATAAATATGTCCAGCAGATGGTTCGCATTATAAACAATCAGCAGTTGGTTTGGTGTTCATGGAATGCGCAGTTGAATTAGCGATGGAGACGTCCAGAGTTATATCAGCTGTTCGTAATCAGGCGGAGGCCAAGTTAAATCAGCTGGAGCATGATGAACCAGCTGAAACGATGACAACCAGCTGCTAGTGCTAAAGAGAAGTGATGAACCAGCTGGAACAAGAATTGAGAAGCTTGCTGGAGAAGAAGAAGATGAGCAAAGTACTGTTGACGAATCTGTTAGCAGTCGCAAAGATATAAGTACTGTTGATGAATATATCAACAGTCGCTATTCAAGAAAGAAGCTACGAAGAAGATCAGCTGGAGCGCAAAGTGTAGATGACATCAGCAGTGACGTCATCATTCAGCAGATGAAGATTCAGCAGATGAGAAGAGATGCGCTAGATATGGAATGAGCTGTGATGACATCAGCCTTGATGTCATCACAATCAGCAGTTGGATTTCAGCAGACGAAGCAAAGCGCAAAAGAAGATGCGACGTCGTGTTGAGATTCAGCAGATGGATTAGCTGTTGATGACGTCATCGGTGACGTCATCCAGTCGCAAGAATCAGCAGGTAGCTTGCATCCAGACACAAGAGGAAGCGACGTCGTAGAGAAGACAATCCAGTCGCAAGCTACAGTGCAATCAGCAGATGCTATTTGGAGATAGCAAAACGATGTCGTTTACATAAGTTGATACGACAGCGTTTTGCTCTTGCGATAAAGATTCAGCAGGAAGACTTTGCGTTGTTATTTCAGCAGACGAAGCTACAGTGTCCAGTCGCAACGCAAAGATATCCAGTCGCAATGTTTTGAGCATCCAGTCGCAAGAAGATTCAGGCGAAGCTTTTGATGATCCAGACGCAAGCAACAGCAGCATCCAGTCGAGAGCTTATTTGAATCAGCTGTTGCTATATTCAGTCGCGAGCTACAGTGTCCAGTCGCAAGAAATCCAGGCGCAAAGAAATGAAGAAGTAGCAAAGCGCAGCAGTCGTGGTGATAATTCAGTAGCGAAGCAGTTGACAACTTATCAAAGCTGAATGTCAACTGCTGAGCTTAATTCAAATGAAGAAAGCGACAGAAGCCTGCAAAAGAAAAGGACGCAAGTACTACTTTACAGAGGAGCGTTGCACTAAAATGGAAAGAAGACAAGATAGCCATCTGAAGCGTTAAACAATCTTGGAAGCTATCCAACGGGAAGAATTTCTACAGAGGCTATATATTCGAGGCGACGCCATTGAAGAACTTGCTCTGTCGTTCGTCCAGTAGAGAGACGACGTTGGTGCTACTACATACTGTGGTAGAATTACTTTGAATATACAGTGCACCAACATAGGGAAAAGAAAAGAAGATGAAGCAGTCGACAATCATTCTTGAGAGGAGCTTATTGTGTCGACTGTTGAGTCTAGAATTAGCTTGTTAGAGCTTGTCCCTCGTGTGTGAGAAAAACAGAGAGTTGAGAGCTACAATGTATAAATCTCACACACCCGGATTCATTCACATCTATTTGTGAATGAATCTCGAAATATGTTCACAGTTCCCGTCCAAGCACGAAGACGTAAAACTCATGTGTATGTGTCAGTCACACAGCTGCGGCTGTTTGTGCATTTGTGGAGTCTAGGAGTTCTCACAGCTGCTGGTTGTGGGATTGGGTCTGTACACGCAGTTGTAAGATCAAATCTTCTAGTGGAGCCTTCCGAGGTGGAAGAAGGGGAGATGTAGGATTTTGATATCCGAACTTCCATAAACAAACCTGCTGAGTATCGTGCTCTTTAAGCTTTCAGTATTGCATATTTTACTTAGCATTCTAGCACGCATTTCACGCATAACAGTTCAGCAGACTCTTTCATTTTAGCATTGCATACACAGTGAACACACTAGCACTTGCAAGTCTCGAACAGATTTATGTTGCACATAAATCTGTTTGAGTTGTTTTAAAATATAGGATTCAGTTCTGGTATTTTCCGCATGATTTTTAAATCATACCAGATCTGTCTTCGGTGCTCTTTGTATTTTAAATGTTCAAGAACAACGAGCTATTGCAGCTCAAGTTTGTATCGGCAGCGTGCAAAATTTTCAATGGTCGTAAAAACAGCGCCTGCTGATCGTTTTGATCCTTAATAACGGACCAACAGAGGGGCTGACCAGCTCAGAGTGCATCAAGGCGATGCTCACCAGAACTGGTCGTGCGCGATCTGATTCCCGAGTTACAATAACTCGTGTTCTTGAAAACTAATGAGCACCGAGAAATATATCAGATCTAGTATAAAAATCAAACAGAAAACATCTGACTCTAAAATTGATTTGTTGAAACGCTTAAAAACATGAAATCTGAAATAGCTCTGATTCTTGAAAGGTTTTTATCATCGAGAAGTAGACCGGATATGATAATAAATCATGCGGAAACAACTCGAGCTACTCCCTGAAAATTGAATTCTAATGTGCGATGCAAGAGTATGTATGCGGAAAGCTGTAAACTGAAAACAGTAAAGAAAACATCCGAATTTGTTTTTGGAAGTGCGGAGCTGAATGTTCTACGTATACCCTTCTTCCAAACTGGAATGCATCATTAGAAGACTTTGGTCTTACAACAATCTCTACCGACCAACCTCAGCTGAGACTTACCCACTACCCAAAGCTGAGACTCCTAGACACTCTATTTTCACTTATTTAACGTCTCTGTGAGAAAGACTACAAACACTAAGTTTTACATGTTCGTGTCAAGACAACTTTTATAAGTTTTGATTTATGATTCACTCAACTAATCTATTCAGTTCTTGGCTCTCATATATGTGAGTGAATCTGTGTGTGAGAAATATTACAGTGTAAGCTCACTCTCTCAAATGTTTTCTCACACACTGGGAAGTGCTTCTTTCTAACTTGATATCTTCATCCTCTTCCCAAGTTGTGCAGTCGACTATAGTGATTCTGAGTTTAAGCTTTCGGCTGTGCACCAGCTCAGACCTGGGCACCAGCTCTCAGCTTGTTCATCAACTGCCACCTGTGTGTACCAGCTCTCGACTGTTTTTCTGTTTTATCGTCTCTCTCGTCGCACGTCTGCTTTCATCAGTTCAGCTGTTGATAATATATAACCTCTGTGCTGATGTTATCGTTGGACACATGTTCCTAGCCATTGAAAAACTTCTGTAAAGTTCTGACATTGTTGTACATTGTGTTCTTAATCATTTAATACGTTTGCAGGCTTTGTTGACTTTGAACATGTGAGTTCTGTCTCGATCAGACAAATTAGTTTGTCTCCTAGTATTCTGAATAAAGCTTTGTACAAACTAATTCGTCTGAGCTGATATCTGATCTGGTCTGGTTGAAGCTTCGTTCTGGTCTGATATGGTCTGGTCGAAGCTTCAATCTGATCTGTTGTGCTCTTCTCTAAGCTGCTCTGAGCTGATATGCTCTAAGCTGTTCTAATCTGAACGACTCTCTCCTGATTCTATCCGTGCTGCTCTGTTCTGTTAAGCTTTAAGCTGATTCTATTCGTTTCTCATTGCTGACTATTTTTGAGCTCATCTGATCTGTTCTAATTGTCTGTTCTTCTCTGAACTGATCTGGTCTAAGTTGATCTTATTCTGCTGTTTCAACTTAGACCTCTAAGCTGATCTGATCGATGTATTTTTATGTGCTGTTCCAGCTGAACCGATTCTGATCTGAGTTGTTTCGACGTTTCTCATCTAAGCTGTTCTTGTTCTGATCTGTTCTTATCTGCTCTTAGCTGATTCTGTCTGAGATGCTTATCTGAGTTGATATCCCGATCTGATCTCTTCTAAGCTCTGAGCTGCTCTTGTGAGCTCTAACATGATCTGATTCTCTTTGCGCTTCTAAGCTGATCTGAACTGCTTCTGATCCATGAACCGTTTCTTCTTTAAGCTGATTCTAATCTGATCTGTAATTGCGGTTCAACTGATCTGAGCTGATTCTGTTCTATTCTGCCTTGAGCTGATTTTGAACTGCTTCACTGAGCTGATTCTATATGTTCTCATCTGAACTGCTCTAAGCTGATCTGAACTGTTCTTCAGTTTTCAGCTCGGCCCTGATCTGATCTGATTCAGCTTACCCTGCGTGTTCAAGTTAAATGGGTAGAATCATAAGGACAAGATTTATATTTATCAAAATCCAGATTTGTTATTCTAACAGTTGTCCTTGTGTATTTATGGTTTAATAAGCTATTGATTAGATTAAATATGTATGCTCAAACTTGTTTCATTATTCTAAAAATTTGATGCATTTTTCTAAAAGAAAAAAAAATAGATGAAATTCAAGTGTCTCAATTAAATCAAGCTACAAATATTGATAATTGATAATTAAGGATAGAAATCAACGAAAGATTTGATATTCAATCATTAGAACTAGGGCTGTAAACGAATCGAATCGAGCCGAACTTTATGAAAAATTTAGTATTTGAGTTCGAGTTCGAGTTCGAGTTCGAGTTCGCCTATTCGAAGCTCGATTCGAAGTTCGATTTTTTGTCATTTGTGGCTCGAATTCGATTCGATAGAGAGCTCGAGTTCGAGTTCGATTCGACAAAATTCGAGCTCGACTTCGATATACAACTTAAATATATTTATTTATTATATATTATATACAATTAAAATAGTAATAATAATAATAATTTTTATTATAAATATTTAAATAAAGGTTAGTGAGCGGTTATGCGAACAAAAACAATAAAAGTATATTTATAAATAGCATCTCCCTGCACGCCACACAATCTCTTTCTTTTAATAGAAATACAGCTTGTTAAAGAAAAACTACGAATTAAATTTGAAAAAAATTAAATTGTAACTTTAAATATTTCTGATTTTTTATTAAAAGATACAAATAAACAATGTTTGAAAACTTGGAATTTTTCTATTGAATAAAAAAAGAATGTTTAAAGGTATTGCTATAAAAAATAGATATAAAAAAGATCTGACTGAAAATATATTTTAGGCTTTGTTTAATTTGAGATGGTAACATAACTTTTTATGTAGATTTTATATGTATTTACGTAAATAAAATTAATATCTTTAGCATCTCACACTCTCGATCATGGTGTAACCAAGATTTTAGAATAAGCTGACAAAAATCAAATCAAAATAATAGATACAGGTGAATCGTTAAAAAAATTATTTCCCAATGCCAAACATATATACAGTTCCCGTGGTTTTCACCTAATTTTTTGAAATACTATTAATTTTAAAAATTCCCACACTAAATTGAAATAAATAAATTATAGTTACTAGTTTTAAAGAATTTAGGGCAACTATATAAGTGGTTTCCAAATATGCCATACATTTTCCTTGTTTTCCTGAAAGAGACAAATCCTCCCGACGGGTCAAACCCTAATCTCGGGGATATTATATATAGACAGAAGACAGGTAGCCTCGACTGCAGAGCGGAGTCACGTAGGCGCGTGGAGGAGCGTACGGCGGCCGTCAAATGGGCTCGGTGGCAGGCGGGACCCGTACACTTTATTCCTCCGGCCTGGAGATTAATAACTGCTGCGTACGTAGATGCAGAAAGGTGCATGATTGCAGGGTTTTCTGTGGTCAATTTTAAGCAAAAAAACCTACACTATTAATGGCCCATTTATTTCTTCTCCTAACTATCTGTAATCATATTCCTACCTTGCGGCCCTACTTCAGCATCACTAGCGTCCCATTATATCTTTTCAACGTTTTCCTTCGATAACTAATATGTATACTCTCTAACCCATCTTTCCAGAGAATCCCATATTCCCCATACCAGGATAATTCATAACTGGGGGACAACATTCATACCGATTTTTATGCTTGTCTAAAGAATTTTTGCGGGGCAAATAACAAATACCACAAATACATATATATTATTGGATGTTTCTTTCATTTCCGTATTATCGGATACATAATTATTATTGGTTGTGTATTTCATTTTAGTCTTATAAGATAACTAATTATGGTACATGAGGTTACATACAGAGAAAGAAATACAAAATATGAACGATAGTTAAATTGTATATATATAATATGTTTACTACATTATAATATCTAAAATGATTTGAAAAATTATATTGATTATTTTAACGAATGTCCAAATTTATTCTTACAATTCTTAAAAAATATATAGTAATTAAAGTGTAAAAATATAGATAAATCCTTCTTAGACTTCCTATATCTTTTTCTTACTCTCGCATTATCCTGCTGTCTTGTTAAATTAACAAACTAAATTCAAATTTTAACAAGCGTATATTGATAATTATATTCACTAAGACTATATAATGTTTTTGATTCTTGTATATAGTCCATGCACTAGTATTACATTATCATATAAGGCTCCGCTTGGTAGATGAGATGGGATTGATAACGAATGATTAGTTTGAATGATTATTTTAGAACAACGTGGGATAAATAATTAATCAGATGTAGGTGGTTCTGTTTGGTTCGGTTTTTAAACTATGGATTAGAAAAGTGGTGAGCTACGAAATTACCCAATTGTCCTTCCCATCTTAAATTGGAATAATTTTGAGTTTCCTAGCCTTCAAGCGAGTGATTCGGTAGAGGAGCCCAAATTCGAGCACGTACTCACTGTAGCAGCAATTGCACCTTAGTTTGGACGATTACTCGCCGTGGGAGACTTTGGAGGTATTTGCAAGAAGTATTTTAAGCAGGGTCACCGCACATCCGCCTAACATTCGGCGAGCAATTGCTCTGCAGAAGAAGCAAGTTCTTTGCCACGCCGCTGGTCTCGCCAGCACCGCCGCCACCCTCTTGTCGCCGGAGAAACAACACAGGCTCCATAGCAAAGTCACGGCTAGCTCAGTCGCTGTGTTCGAAACCTTCAGCACCTTCTTCAATATCGCCTGCAATCGAACCTGAATTCGAGCACGTACTCCCTGTAGCAGCAATTTCAACGTAACGGGCGCAGTAATTTTTTTTGGATTACAGATTATTTTTTCCAGAGTTCTTGTTCAGTACATTTCCCCATTAAATGTGCAATTTGTATTTGTATGTACAGGGACTGAAACCATTCGAAGTTACCCAAAGCCGTCTGCGTTTACTGGCATCTTTAAATTTTCGTGTAGTGGCCCTCGGAGAATTTGGAGGTATGATTGAAGCATTCTGCTTCTCTGGTGTTTAATTGCTTGACATTGGTTTCTATACATTGCGCAACCTTGTGTTTTTTTGGATTGTTGTGTGTGGTATTCATTTGTTCTTTTGGGCAGCTGTCTGTGAAAAATAATTGAGGATCTGGTAGTACGAGATCTGCTTTTGTACTCGTTGTCTTCATTGTGTGTTTAATAAGAAGATCGACTTCTTTGTGTTCATTTGTTTAACATGAAAATAGTTTTTTTTGGGCTTAGTTACAAATTTTGAGTTACAAATTATCGTTTTTAGTGGAGAAACGGTTACAAAAGTTAATATAGATGGGTTATGATAATTTTTTTTAGATAGTGGTGCTGTTTTGGATAATTGATTAGATGGTATTGTGTGGATTTGTAGTGCAGTTGGTTTAAATAGAGTGAGGTATGAAATCTCGATGTATGCTATTGAAATTCCATTTGGATGTATATTTGTTAAGCGAAGGATTTGAATAGCGTACATACTTCAGCAAAATTGCACTTGGACTTGAACAATTTGATGCTTATATAACTGGTTTAATTGTGATTTTTTGTTGTCGATCTATGTTGGTATGTCGCGGCCACGTGTAATGTTATAACATTTCCTATTACATTCTTACATTATCATTTTAGATTTGAAGTCTGTTGAAAAGTTGCACCGTGAATTGAAAGATCGTGGCGTACTCATCGTCTAACTAATCCTCTCACCCACTGCAAAATGGTGTATCTCGTACAATCCCTTCTTCCATTTTATTTTTGAATACTGTTATGATCATTAGAAATCTGCGAGAAACTGTTTGACTGATATGTTTTCATGATATGTCTACAAATAACAAAAAGTTGTTTGCAATAACTGTTGTGATTGTCAGCCGAAAATGTACGTAGTGTTTGTTGGACGAGTACCCGGTGTGTACGAGAGATGGTCTGAAGCTAGTGAACAAGTTTGTGGTTTCAGTGGATCTTGTTATAAAGGCTATGAAACCAAAACAGATGCCGAAGAAGCTTTTCGTTCATTCTCGCAAGCACCGGATGGCACACGCGTCCACGTGAAATGTGAATGTCAAAAAACAAGTACCTGTTCTACATCAAGACCCCATCAACCTAAGAATTCACAGAAGTTGGTGAAAGTGTTACGAGATTTAGCAATTGAGATACACGACCATGCTGTTCGAATGGAGAAGGTGGTCGAGGAGATTGGACAAATACTTGAGCAAGCACCGGATGGCACACGCGTCCACGTGAAATGTGAATGTCAAAAAACAAGTACCTGTTCTACATCAAGACCCCAGCAACCTAAGAATTCACAGAAGTTGGTGAAAGTGTTACGAGATTTAGCAATTGAGATACACGACCATGCTGTTCGAATGGAGAAGGTGGTCGAGGAGATTGGACAAATACTTGAGGATATGCAACTTAATGATGAAGAGTAGACTGGGATAAGTAGTTTGTGTTTTAAACAATGTTTAGGGTTGTTTTGATGTATTGACGCACCAATGTATCGTCATCTAACCTTGTTATTGGTACTTCTGTAAATTACTACTTTTTTACATAATGATTTGCGTAGAATAAAGATTTATAAAGGCACATTGTTGTTGCTTCCATTCTCTCTGCGCCAAGCTTAATCATTGGAGGTGGTTAGATGGTCGGTTGATCCCTTTGATTCTTTTAGCCTTTTGTTTATTATATTATTTTGATCTAATGGGATAGCTGATTTGTACATTCTTGTTGGCATGTATATGCAGTTGTTGGGGAACCACGGCGGATCCGGATCACGCCTCCCGGCGAGGCAGCGGAAGAACAAAAACAATGCCGGGAGACGATCAATACACTTCAATAATCAAATCATCTATGACATTCATAGGGCGTTTAGATCACTACCTTGCTGGCAACTCGTGCCTGGCTCCGACCAGTTTCTCGAGGAAACCGGCACTTCACGGTAGATTGCGGTAGACTA